>NW_024121255.1:671299-714509 GCF_016745375.1 Pimephales promelas
ATTTAATATAAGAAACACAAATATATATTCTCTGCAAATATATTCTTTGCTTCTAAATTGTTATATATACACAACACTGAAATGTATCAATATTAACGGCATAGACCCACAATATGCAAACGTATAAAGCTGAATATAACTTTTCCATGTTAAATGTTGATCAGCTGTTCAATTTCTTTTTCTGATTAATTTGAATTTAAAATCAGCAATCCTTGTTGGGTCAAAAAATAAAGAAAGTGCATAAAGTGTTGATAATGAAACTACTCTTATAATTGACTTTTAACGTTTTGATTAGGCGTTGCTGCTCTACACATTACATATGCATGCTCACGACCACCGTTTAAAGCAGGACTCCACTACAGGATTTTTCCAGCGTTCTGTTGAATCCTTCCAACGCAAACACACACACACACACACATACACAAACACACACATGAAGCTGGAAGCGCTATTACTTACAGTGAAACGCCTGGCAGAGACTCTAAACTTACTATAATCATGCACAGCTGAGACGTGAAACACACACACACACACACACACACACACACTGATGGCTGTAACAAAGAGTTACTCATGGTGAACGACTGTACTACTCTCAATAGCCCTGCTTGACATGTATGTGCGTTGAGTATAAAGGAGTGATAGACGACTCATTGGGGATTCCCTCTGATGTTTACACTGGGTTTCCATGTCAACGGAAGACACAGTGAGCCAGGATGAGTGGGAGCATTTCAGAGTGTTTGCGTGGGTCTCGTAAGCAAGAAGGCAAACATCTGCGCTAATGTCAACCAGCAAAAATAGAATGTGCACATTGTTCAGAATGACTGAAATAATGAAGAGAATGATTCGAGCGCTTCTTGAACTAACGCACGATTAATCGTTAAAGTGCCCCTCTTGTGCTTTTTCAAATATTACTTTTCATGCAGTGTGTAACATAGCTGTTTGTGAACGTAACCGGTCTGCAAAATTGCTTGACGAATAGTTAAAGTCTCCTAAAGAAAGAATCAATTCTGAAATGAGTCGTCAGTAATTCCAGTCTCACTTCCTGTTACTTAATGTAATACATTTGCATAATGCCAGTCTATGATCTTCATTGGCTGCTCGTAAACAACGTCTACTTTGACCCTCAAACACTGTAGTTGTATCTGAGACTGAAAGAGCTTGGTTCATGTTGTCGATATGTTGAGAAGATGCTGTTTTGAGCGCTGTGAATCCACTTCAAAAGATGAGGACTCACGCTGGAGTTTATACGGAAAAATTGTTACTGTTCGTATCACTGTGTATCAAGCGCTGAGGAAGAGCCCGAGCTGAAATTTAGAAATGGTAATAGGCGTTTTATTTGTGAAACGCTTTAAACAACAGACTAGGCCGTATGACCAATCAGAACAAAGTAAGTATGTGGAAAGGAGGGGTTTGAAGAGACTAAATCATTTACTCTCAGAAAAAAAAGGTACAAAAGCTGTCACTGGGGCGGTACCTTTTCAAAAGGTATACTTTTGTACCTAAAGAGTGCATATTGGTACCAATATGCACCCTTTAAGTACAAAAGTGTACCTTTTGAAAAGGTACCGCTGTACCAATATGCACCCTTTAAGTACAAAAGTGTACCTTTTGAAAAGGTACCGCCCCAGTGACAGCTTTTGTACCTTTTCTTCTGAGAGTGTTGAATAAACTGTTTTCAGAGGAAATTTCAGTGTTTTTTGTCCTTGGTTGTATGTAAACCTATTGTAGGTGACCTTCAAAACATAATTAGGAACCTTTAAAATAGCACAATGGGGGCACTTT
This sequence comes from Pimephales promelas, assembly GCF_016745375.1. The sequence goes on from NW_024121255.1 coordinate 673,085, forward strand.
AAAAGATTGTGATCTTGATTCAATCAACCACACGCTGGCCCAGAGAGAGCAGTTGTCATATACAGCACTGTATAGCAGTTGTCATGTTTTTCTCAACCATTTACTAGTTACAATAATTCCAATTATCACAGAAGTGCTGGAATAAAAGTTTATAGTTTGGATATAAACAATGATGTCTAAAGTAGCTATCAAAATAGAGCAAATCACCTTATTTAAAGCAACTTATCAATTAAATTGTTACGCCAGTAAGTGGCGTCAAGTGGCTTGAATGATTTGTTATTGAATAATTAATTCAAGAGATCAGTTCAAAAACGAGGACTCATCCAGTGATTAGAGGAGTGAAGTCTTTATGAGTCATTCAATCTTTCATTCATTCATTTTCATTCATTCATATTTAAAATGAATTAGACATTTTTTTAAAGGTGCTATATGTATTTTTTAGCGGCCTCTATCGGAGATGTTTCAGATTGCAACCAATTTTTACAAGAGCGCTCGTGCTCGAACACTCATGGTACGCGGCCACTCTGAGACTTTCAACACACTAGAAAAAGCTGTAAACTCCCACTGCAATGTTACAATAATAGGCTACTTTTATCAGCTTGACTTAACTAATGCTCCATGCTCGTACCATGATAATGTTACATTTGTGGTGTTATCTAGCATGTCAACATACTGTAGATGAATGTATAATATGATAACTAAAACGGTTGAACGTGAACTATAACCATATCAGTGTAACAGTAAGATCTTAGGAAGTAACATTACTGAACTGAACGTGTCTGGAAATGTGTATTATAAACAATATGATAGTAGTGGGATGAGTGAAGTTAGACAGTCGATCTTACAGTTACATCCTAAAGCACCTACTTTTTGTCATCCTGGAACAGTCTTTTGTATTCATTTCATGTCTCATGTATGTTGTAGTTTACCTTGCTATTTCATTACAGGTTAGCATTATTTCAGCATATCTGAAAACTTGTAATTTATCAGAATAAAAATAGCGGAGGTCTCTCCATAATTCACACGCTCTGCCGATGTTGATCAGTGTTTTCGCCCAAAGTCGATCCGAAGTTTTGTTCCTTTTTTTTACATTTAATTGGAGTTTGTGTTGGAGTGTGTGTTGTGCTGGAGGCAGGAGTTTTTTGGTGCTATCAGACTCCTGTATATAAAAAGGAGAGAGGCTCGGGAGCGCGCATGTATGTCACATCCGATGGATTTCGCAGAAAATCCGACCCGGAGTCTTCACATAGAAATAGGAATACAGGCCTTCAGAGGTAATATCAAAACCCGAAGTGGATCATTGTAATGTGTGATTACAACCCCTTCACACACAGGCAATAAAAAAAGGATTCATTTTAGAAGAAAAGTTACATTTAGCACCTTTAAATAGACTTTTTGTTTAGAATGGTAAATAATAAAAAAAAAATAAAAAATTGATTCTCAATTTATCCAGAATCACGCAGCTCTAAGCATTTGAGAATATCTTACCTTCCGGCCTTCCATCCCGACTAAACCAACCGGACCAAGCAGACCAATGTCTCCCTATAAACATACACAAGCAAACATGAGGCACAAACAGTCAGATGCTGCTCTAACTCTTCTCGTGTGTCTGTTAGGTTGACAAACATAGACGTTGGAACAGGGGGGGCGGGAGGGGCGGCCGCCCCCCCTCGAATGGCCGCCCCCCTCCCCCGGCCGCCCCCTAAATTCACCTAAGCAGAAATTTGCTGGGCACAGAGACACGTTCGGAAGTGCTGGGTACAAACTTGTCAAACTGTGCAGCCTTTCTATTCAACCAATACATAAATAAATCGATCCGCCAGATTTCATTTGACCGTTTGAATGGTCTAGTGGTAGCTCTTTTGCCCAGAGTGCCAGAGGTTACGGGTTCTAATCCGGCCTTGGTACAGTTTTTTTTCTCTCTCATCAAAACAGAATATGTCCATCTGTGGTTACAGTCAATATCAAGCATAGGACACATTTATTTTGTGATTTTACCGGAATGAATAGAGTCTCCGACGTAAAGGCGATTAAAGTGCACGTCCGAGTGAAGACTGCGCGCCACAGAGAACATAGCCTACAACTGACAGCAGCGGCAACAAGCGTTCCTCTTGATTTCAAAAACAAAACATTTTAGCGCTAGATCTCTTAAACGAACTAAATTAATGCTCTGCTTAACAGGATATGTTTTATTCATGTTTAAAACGTTTTATTTTCCGATATATGGTGACTCAAGCACTGATGGATCAAGGAGCGGTCCATCAATAGAGTCACCATATCGGAAAACATGGAATGAGTCAGACATAGCCCACAGTACTTCTGACTTATTATGTTTTTTTTAAAAGAATTTCGTTTTTATAAATTGTATTTAATTTTAATCAATGATTTTAATCAACAAGTTGACTGATAAATTCTCAGAAAATGGATTTAATACCAATATTTTGAAACGGTGCGTCCCCCCCCCCCTCCCCCTCCCACAAAATAGTTCCAACGTCCCTGTTGACAAAGATCCTTATTCCCATCAAGAACTAAATTTTGGCTGTTACTAACATCGAGGAATGTGTATCAGAACGAGTGAGTGTGTTTTCTCACTTTATCTCCTTTTGGTGCTTTTCCAGGTGAGAGTCCAGGGTCTCCTTTTTTCCCCTGAGAGAAAGAATGACAGAGAAACAAGAGACTGAGTGTGATAACTCACAGAACTAGAGTTTAAACCGTATGATGATAATGTCAGTGGTTATTTCATCACCAGGCCCAGTAGCTCAGAAAAGTAACAGCATTAAGGTTAAGAGTTAAGGGTTTATTTGTGCATGTACATGTGTGTGTGTCACAGACAGCATGTGGGGAAGTTTGACTCCAGGCCGTTACACCTTAACCAAGAGTGTCTTCAAAGGCTGCTTGAAATAATTAAACACAGAAAGCAGAGAGCATGCATGTGCACAAACACCCCGCTGAGCTGCTCGGCTGTTTACCACCTTTGTTGTATTTACAGGGATGAAGGGAGCTGACCAATCACACACCAGGACATCACACGCACACCTAACTAGAGGCATGTATAGTGGTCTTGGTTTATTGCCCCCCTTTAATACTACAACTACACTTCATCGTCGCTCTTTTCTATATCGTGGGAGAGACTTTCCACTACCTGCTGGGCTTCTTTTGAGTTCAAATAAATCAAAGTGTATGCATGTGTGTGTACATTTGTAAGACTGCCTGTGTTTCCAAAAGCTTGTCCGCAGGGTTTTGTATGCAGCCCAATAGTACCAGCAGGCGGTGCGGTGATGAATATAACAGAAGGATGAACAAAGGAAGATGAGCAGACCAGTACATGGGACAGACTGAAGATTATCTGATGATAAATGTTGGTTTTTACCTTCAACCCTGGAAGACCGGGTCGACCTGGCTTCCCGTGTGGTCCCGGGGGTCCCTGCAGGAAATGACATGCATAAAACAAACACATTAAAAGTGAATAATTAATCAAAACTGAAAAGCATTTAATAGTTCCCCGACTGTAAAAATAGGAAAGCTGACCATTGATGCAAATGGGTGCTATAGTAATGGCGATCCTGACAATGCAATGCCTTAAAACGCATAGAATTAATCTCGCCTGGCTAGACACTTTTGTATTTATATACTTGCATACTCTTCTATTCTTATTCTGAGTATCTAAGTATTCTTCTGTTCCAGATACAGTGAATGGATCTGAGATCGTTTCTACCAATTCTTAGCATTTAACTTTGACCTTTCATGTGACCCTGACCTTGTTCTGATAGCACTGCTTTTAAACAACTTCCCGCTTGAGGTCAGAGGTCACCGTGAGTGTCAAGGTCAATGGCTGTTATTGGAGGGAAAAAGTCCATAACAAAGCCCAACAGATTGAGTGATACCATGCATAAAGGCAAAAACAAAAGCAATGCACGTGCGTGAAAACCATATGAAGCCGGGCGAATGTGTGTGTTTGGGGTGGGGGTGGTTTTTGTATTAGCCTTGTATTAGGCAAAGTCTCTGATCTGCACCCAGACAAGCAATAAAATATGATTCACTTTCACAAAATAGTTTATTCAAACTGTCTGCGTCAATGAACTCATTCAAAACACTTGAAATGTTCATGAAAGTCCCTGTGTACACTTAAAATTTGGAAAAAAGTAAGAATTTATGCATTATGTTGTGCATTACTATTTATTGTTTTATATTAGGAGTTATGTAATATGTAATGATTATAATTAGGGCTGTGCAAAAATTAATTGCGATTAATCGCATCCAAAATAAAAGTCTGTGTTTACATAATATATTTGTGTGTGCTGTAATAATTTTGTATATATAAATACCTATGCATGCATGTATATATTTAAGAATTATTTGCGCTTAAATTCTGTGTATATATATATATATATATATATATATACATAATCTATATTATATAAATATAAATATTTTATATATGAATAACACATTTTCTTAAATATATACATGCATGTGTGTGTATTTATATATACAAAATTATTATATACAGCACACACAAATATATTATGTAAGCACAGACTTTTATTTTGGATGCGATTAATCGCAATTAATTTTTGCACAGCCCTAATTATAATACATATATATATACTACCATTAGGAGTTATGTAATATGTAATGATTATAATACATATATACTACCGTTTAAAAAAATGGGGTCAGTAAGATTTCTTTTGGAATAAAATGAATACCTTTACTCAGCAATAATGCATTAAATTGATCAAAAGTGACAGTAAAGATTTTTACATTGTTACAGAAAAATGTATTAACTTTTATATTTTACTTTCTATTCGTCAAAGGAATCCTGAAAAAAAAATAACTATCACAGTTTTAACCAAAACATGCAGCGATCGATAAACTCAACATTAAAAATAATCAGAAATATTTCTTGAGCAGCAAATCATCATATTAGACTGATTTCTGAAAGATCATGTGACACTGATGCTGAAAATACAGCTTTGATCACAGGAATAAATTACATTTTAAAATATATTCACATAGAAAACAGGTTTTTTGAATTGTAATAATACTTCACATTATTTCTGTTTTTACTGTATTTTTAATTATATAAATGCAGCCTTGGTGAGCATTGGTGAGAATATATATATATATATATATATATATATATATATATATATATATATAACTATCAGAGTTTGTACTAAGAGCATGATAAAAAAAAGGCAAAGAAAGTGCAAATGTAGGATGACTTTCTTTGTTCTAACAAGCAAACACACACAAATAACACACACATTTAACATGAAGAGTACAGGCTGAACAAGGCCTAGCAGTCAGACTTTATAACACATGCTCTAAAATACTTCACACCAGCACAAACACACACAACAGAGAGTGACCCCACGGCGGTCCTTTGACGTACGGACACTACATGTTGACTAGAGTTGCTAAAACAACACATCGCACCCATGTGATCCTGTCAACAAAGGCCAGAGTTCAAGCAGAGTTGTGTGGGTCTATGGCTCTCTGTGTTTGATTTTGCTACAAGTACTCTTTATTCAAAGGGATAGAACACCCCAAAACTTAAAATCATCTAGTTTCTGTGTATTAAACATGTGAGGTGAGGTACATGCTAAATTTTAATCCTCATAAATGAAATTTTTGTCATCATTTACTCTTTCAAACCTCATCTTTGAAACATAAATTACACTTCAAAACAAAGGCCGTAATCTATATGAATTGAGCCGTTTAATCCAAGTTGTCTTTATATGATGAGCAGATTTAATTTCGCGCGTTTATTCACATATAAATATGGATCAGCGAACATAAGAAGAAGCTCAACCGTACTTGCTCGATGTGTGAGAATGAAGCGTCAACGTTTTGGATGAGAAGACTTTCAAAGAAGAGACAGAAATCTAAACCGATTTCATTAAAAATATCTTTCTTTGTGTTAGTCTTATGCATGTTGGTGGAGTAAATCATGACAAAAAATATATTTTTGGGTGAACTATCCCTTTAATAACTTTAAAAACTAGGTGTAGTTGTGATTTCGTAACTTCATTAAAACACACACAAATGAGAAAACAGACGGACAGGAGTGGCGAAAGTTCAAACGATTGAGTGTGAAAGTGAATGTGAGCGATGGATCCGGAGGGGCTGTTTGGATATTGTTCTGAGGTCAGACTGACTTTCTGACCAGACAAAACCCAGACACTCGCACTAAAAAGGACCAATAAAACACAAATACATTAGGGCAAACAGAGTGTGAGATTTTATAAGGCACTGCATTTTACAAACTTCCTGTTTATATCTGAGGTCGAAGGTCAGTGGCTCTTTTAGTGTAACACACACATGCACACTCACCCGAGGTCCTCTCGTTCCTGGCTGCCCTGGTTTTCCTGGAGGTCCCGGAATTCCCTATCAAACACAAGAGCGCACTTATGAACCGGACACAGACTCGCTGCATAGGTGTGCTAATAGAGCGGCAAGGCCCTGTTTAAAAACTAAACACAGCAAAGAGGAAACAGGAAGTCATTTGAAGGAATTTCCTTTCCCTGATAATGAGCTATAGACTTACAGAAGACCTGTAGATCCTGTATCCCACTGTGTGTGTGTATTATGTGCGTTTATGAAAAGATCCCTGTGGTTCTTTTTTTGTAGCTTAGAAGGTATGTACCAATCCCACAATCCTCCAGTTCTCAGATTGCAAAAAGTATGGCAGCATTGAAACAAGAACATAAGAATAAAAATGTCAATCCATCAAACTGTCCACTGATTCATTGATTTGTTTGAGGAAAAATACTTTGTCAAATAGTTCATATTTATAAACTTAAAAAAATAGTAATGTAAAATATTTATAAAATAAATATTCAAAAATATTTTTTGTTATGTAATATGTTTTTTTTTACTTATTATAGCTTATATACAGGTATTTGTAATAATATATATTTTTTAATAAAATAAACATTTTATTTTAATATAAATATATTTTTTTTGATTAACAAAATATTTTATAAATATTTCTAATCTTAAAGTAATTACAATTTTATATATAAACATTTAATTTATATAAACCATAAATCATTTATTTAAAATAATTTATTTATTTATAATTAATTTATAAATAAAATAATGTTATTTTTAGACAATAATAATAATAATAAATTCAAATTTTAAACAATATTTTATTGTTTACTATATTTTATTTATTGATTTAACTGATCTGTCCAATAATAATAAAAACAAAATTCTTGATAATATTTTAACCAAACATTTTTAACCAAAATTAAAATAGGTTGTGAATGCCGTTTAATGTAGATTTGTACTGTATTTCAATATAATAGTTAAACATTAAGTTTAGTTAAATCTTCTCAATCTACTTGGCAACAATGGCTATCTGGTCCAAAAGGTGGCTCCTCCTCCTGAATAAAAGCATCTATTTAAGCCATTTCAGAGCAATAATATGCTGTATATCAAATATCATCAAATGGCCAAAAACATCAGGATTTTTCCGGTAATCTCTCCCAGCTCTATCGCTCAACCAGTATCATATGAATCGACATAGTTGCTGAAACAGAGGATCGGCTGGGTTCTCCACCTCCACCCCCTACAGCAGTGCCACGCGGCACGGGATGAAAGACTTCCATTGAGCGCGGCTCTCACAGAAGATGAGTGTGTGAGCTTGTGTGTGTTTATGTTAAGAATCTCAGAGCTCTAGAACTATGGCTCTGTTGATGGAGGAGGGGGGATGGTGCTTTCTCACCCACATACATGTACACAGCCCCCCACCAATCACGCACCACCAAAGTCCTCAATGAACACTGAGATACTACCATGATGCAACACTGCGGTTTGTGTTCAAAATAGCTTCAAAATGTCTATTTCTGCAGCTCTAATTCCATGTATAATGCAACACACTCAACTTCCGTTCCTAGTAAGCTGAATGAATATGAATTATATTAACAGTGGTATTTAATTGACACTTTTTAAGATACTTTTGGATTAAAAATGCAAAGGAGGATCTCAAACATTGGGATTCTGAATGAAGTCAATCTTCTCGATTGAGAAATGATGCCTGTGGCATCTGAAGCACAAGAACCAGTTTGAAGAACGCATCTTCCCTCTCTTCTGTAAATGAATGACTCACGTGCGAGTTTGTCCATGCTGTTGTTTACAGGTAATAATGTTTTAAGTGATGTTCAGTTTCTGATCGTCTCACTTTAAAAGACCTCGATGTATCGTTAGGAGCCACGGGTATAAATTTAGTTTTGGCTGTATATGTTTTTTTGACTCTTAAAGTGACGACAGCCGTTGACTTGCATTCACCAAGGATTATGGTTTCAGCTAAAAATCTTCTTTACATTACCATTGAAGAAAAAAAGTCTCCTACTACTTGAATGGACTGAGCGTGAGTAAATTATAGCTTTCCCTTTAACTCAATTTAAAAATATTTGTAAAAAATGATTAACTGAAATAGTGAATATAGTGTGTGTATATAGGGGGGTAAATTTATATTAAAAAATAAATATTGGATGATATGTTGTCTTGGCAATTAACTTAAAGGAGTAGATCACTTTTTAAAAAAAACTTATGCTGATAATTCACTCACCCCCATGTCATCCAAGATGTCCATGTCATTCTTTCTTCAGTCGAAAAGAAATTAAGGTTTTTGATGAAAACATTCCAGGATTTTCTCCATATAATGGACTTCAATGGGAACCAAACAGTTCAAGGTCCAAATGAGAGTTTCAGTACAAATTGTTCAAAGGGCTTTAAACGACACCAGATGATGAATAAGGGTCTTACCTAGCGAAACGATCGCTCATTTAATAAATAAATAAAAAAGTTTAAGTTTTATAAGCACAAAGGCTCGCCTTGCTCTGTTCTGTGTGACTGTTCAAACTCGTTCATTAAAATGAACAAATCTATTTTCAAGTCATGACTCCTAGATAAGACCCTTATTCATCGTCTGGTGTCGTTTAAATCCCTTTGAAGCTGCACTAAAACTCTCATTTGGACCTTGAACCATTTAGATCCCAATGAAGTCCATTATATAGAGAAAATCCTGGATTGTTTATCAAAATCTTAATTTCTTTTCGACTGAAGAAAGAAAGACGTGGACATTTTGGATGACATAGGGGTGAGCAAATTATCAGTAAAAGTATTTTTGAAAGTGAACTACTCCTTTAAATACGTTTAAGTTGAAGCACTCAAATTACGAACCGGATTTTTAAAAAAAACTAAAATAAAAATAAATTCAACCTACATAATAATATTTAAATAAAAACTTAAATTATTAAAAGTACATAACAAAATTACAATAAAAAAAAAAAACAATCCTATCAATAAAACCATTTTATATGTTTCATGCTAATTTAAAAAAATTAGTAGACGGTAAAAAGTACAAACTGCACAGTATTTAGTAAGCCATAGGATTTCATTGTAAACAAAGCTAGTTTGACGCTGGCAGTGTTTTGTATGAGTTATTGCATATTTAAGTAGTGCTAAAGATAGAGGCTACAGCTCATTATCTTTGAGTAAAGCGTGTACTGCAGCTGTGAATAATCGCAGACTAAGAGCACGTGTGCATGTGTAATTGACAGAATCGCCGGGTGTGTTCCTGGAGTTTTAGTCAAGTACCTGGAGAATGCATCTTTATGGTGGATGATGGGAGGCTTTTGGGTAATTATCCTGTGGTAATAACAGGGAACATTCTCTTGGGTGCTACACACACACACATACCTGCGAGCCTCCACCAAATTACACATGCACACACAGTGTGATTGCCTAAGGGTTGGAGGTAACCACGGCGATGTGCAGACATAAACAGACACAAGATAAAATGGGCCATTGTTTAAGATGTGGGCCATTTTTGTCAAGTTTAGTCAGCTATTTAGGAAAATGCCCTCTAGAGTGTCCGAGCATGATGATGTCATCACAGACTTCACTTTGAACATCCTTGTTAACTGAGCTGTTCCCAAGAGATTTGCCTTACATCACTATTTTCTCCCCATGTTGCTGAAACGTTGCTGCATCTACAGACGTCGAAGTCCTACTGTTTAAATACGGTTGACTCATATTTAACACAGGATCTGCAATAACTCACTTATCCTTATTTGTTTTTTGGGTCACAGGTTAGTTATGTGGTTCCTTTTCAAAATTATCTCTTAAACTCTTGGTTTAAGAGTTTTCAATTCACTTAATTGAAATCCCATGCCTGGTTTTCCATGAATGGAACAGGACTCCATGCTTGTAAAGTTATGTGCGAGTGTCTGGGTGACTGATAAAATATTGACCACCTCCCCTGACCTTTGACCCAGCTTTAAAAGCACATCGCTCAACAGCTTTCAAACACAAAGTGAGTCAAATATCTGTGCGAGCTACATGGGCATTCTCAACATCTCAACATGTTTTGACGCTAAATTGATGCTGTATATACTAAATATACTAAAACAGCAATATTGAGCTGTTTACATCCCGTAGAAAGCATTTGAGCCACTGGAGACCAGTGTCTAAACCAATATAAATACACAAAAAATATATATATTTCTATTTGTACCACCATAAAATTAAATTTAAGGTGCAAACATCTATCTGGACAATAAATTATATGATATTTGAAATGAATATATAAAATATATGAAAATACACTGATGTGCCTAAGATTGGGGTCAGTACTTTTTTTAAATTAATAATTACATTCAGTGACTGCAATTTGATCGAAAGTGACAGTAAATGCATTTATAATATTACAAAATATTTCTATTTCAAATAAAGCTGTTCTTTTAAACTGGAATAAATTACATTTTAAAATATACAAAAATGTAAATTATTTATTTTAAATTGTAAATTGTACAGTTATTATTGCTGCCAGTAAAAATGGCACATTGCCCCTTAACCAGGCTTAACACGGCGTGACGAGGGATAAAACAAAAGCTATGTCTTATGTTTTAAAGCTAGGGTGTGCAGATTCAGAGAGGCTACCCTCCCTTCAGAGCGTCTCTAAAGCCACACCTCCAAAACACAACAGCACACACAGCAGAGTCAGCAAAGTGTCACGAGAAACGGCGTTAAATTAACTCTTGTCTCAAAGCACATAACATTACAATAATAATGATCGACCTGACTGTTGCAGAATCATTTTGGCATTGATAGTGTTGCCATTACAGGTTGCCATCGTATTTTTGGTTCAGGGGAATTGTAAAAGGCGGATACTGCTTGTTTGTGGCACTCAGTGACTGTCTGTCTACAATGTGGCCTCATGAAACACGCTGATGACGCGTAATGTCCTAAGCAGCTATAATCATGACTAGCAATAGGACATATAGTCAGTAAGTTGCTATTTGTGTTGTATGCTAGACAGCCCCGATTGCAGGGTTATTTCATTGGTCAAATATCTTGCTCCAAATTTAACATAAAATACATTGTCATTGGATGTTACTGTGTCATGCAGCATTTTCGCTTTCAGTGTGAGACAAAATACTTGCTGGTAACTTCTGAAATTTTTACAAAAATAGTAGGATTATGTGTAATTTCCTGTCTTCTGTATATCTTCTGCTTATGTGCCCATTTTTACCTACAATCTCAAATGTGACATATGATGCACTATCAAGACTATCGAACACAAGCCATTGGCCCGATAACACACACACAAACACTGCGGCTCTCCTACCATTTTCCCAGGATCTCCTTTTTGTCCTGGTGGTCCAACCAGAAGCGAAAAGTATGTCGGCTCCACCTCAAAGCTCTGGAAATCGTCGAAAGCTGGGAGAGTCACAGTTTGGCCGGCCCACCCAAGAGTGCGTGGTGTGACGTAATTCATTTTAGGTTTGTCAGGACTGACTTTGGGAGTTTTTGAAGGTTTGTTTGGTGCAGCGGTGGTGAACGGAGTGGACTTGGGTGTTGGGAGGCTCTTTTTGGGTGAGGGGTTTGGGGCAATGGTGGATTTTAGGGTTGGTAGTGTGGTATAGGGCTTGGATTTGGGCTGGAGTGGCTTTTTGTTGGTTGGCGAGGGTCTTTTCGAGGTGGTCGGCTCTGGGTCTAACAATGGTTTTAATTGGTTTTTTTGTTTCTTGTTAGGACTGATAGGTTGAACACCAGTAGAAGTATTCTTCGTAGGGTTTATCTTGGTTGGCTTTGGCGCAAGAGGTGGTTTCTTTACCGTGGGTTTTACAGCTGTTGGTTTGGAAGGTTTTGGTGGTGGAGTTTTGGGTCCAGTTGTTTTTGAACTTCCAGGTTTGGAAGAGGTTGGTCGAGCTATCGTGGGCTTTGGTTCAGAAGACTTTGTCGCGCTAAATTTGGGAGATATTTTTCCTGGAGTGGGTTTGGATCCAGCTGGTTTTGTGGGGGTAAGCCAGACAGCAGGTTTTGAGGCAGTCGGCTTAGGTGTCCTGAGAGTAGGTTTGGGGGTGACAGAATTTAAATATTCCCTAGATAAAGGAGGTTCAAGTCCTGTTTGCATCAAGGAAAGGGGTTGAGATGTGGTAGAGGAAGGCTTGGGTCGTACACCATCGTTCATTCTCGCAGCAGAAGACCCTACTGCACCATTTATGGATGTCCAAAGGAAATTAGTGGGAGTGAAAGTGAAAGTGCGATTTGGTGGTAATGTGTGGGCCAATAGTGGTGGGGTGTGTCGGGATGGGAGGGGAAGTAGAGCGGGAGGCGCTGGCCTGTAGGTGTCATTTTCTCTGCACTGCCTTCGGATGGCACTGCAATGATTCTGCTGGGCTTGTGCTGAGGGTACCACATCAAACTGACAAATCGCCCCTTCAAAGGGTCCCGCATCCGGAAGCAAAGCACTGTTGCCGCCCAAGCGGAATGTCCCACGAGGGTTCAGACGTTCAGGAAGAATAGGGAGTTTCTGTGTAACTCCACCATTGCTCTCCGAGCAGGGAGAGTGTAGGGTCACTGATCGCCCATTAAGAACGAAGGCTAGATGATGCCAGCGTCCGTCATGGAGGTTGTATGGGAAGACCGCGGCATTCCCCGGGCCGGCGTGAAGCGTTAGCTTGCCAGGCGAAATTTCCAGCCCGAGCTGAATCCGATTCCCAGATAGGACGGAGAAGAGAAATGCTGAGTTTAAGCGGTGAGATCGGATGCTCAGGATAATAGTGCAGTTCCAGAAGAGTTCTGGTGGGAACACAGAGCGTGTCGCAGTGGTAACTCGTGCCCGTGTCGTGAGGATGACTCCAGAGCGGAGGGAGATGACGCCAGCGGGAACGGCGCGAGAACCGAGCTCAGCACGCAGAGCCAACCGCTGCAACACGTCCACATCTGCAACACAAACCCAAACACATCTTAATACACACATATGCATATTCACAGTTATACATATATAACTAGAATTATATATGAAGAGTTCAGATGCAAAAGCCTCTAAGTGCCATTTGAAATTTTCTTCTAAAATGATCATTTTTATCAAGCTTGTATATTTAAGTTCAGTAATTTCACTTAAATGGCAATGAAGATTACCTATTAATTGTCATTTAAGTCAAATCCCTGAACTTAAATATACAAGCTTGATAAAAATAGTCATTTTAGAAGAAAATTTCAAATGGCATTTAGAGGCTTTTGCATCTGAACTCTTCATATGCATATGTAATGGTTCTATACGGTTTGAGGTACAGAAAGTGGAGATCATCAGCTTAGTGCAAGTAACAAGGAGTAAAAATATAGAAGGATAGCATTTAGATAGCTAACACATATGAACACATGTTTAAAGCTATAAAACTTTCATTTTGATTTCATGACATCTTTAGGCGGTCCATTGCTCCCTATTACATCATTTTAATGTGCTAATTCAGTTTTGTGCCATGTGTGTTAAATTTCAGCAGGAAAACATCCTTTGGGCTAAAAAAGAAGCCGTAAGTTAACAGCTGCGTGTCTGTATCTGAAGCCAAAACTCTAGTGCTAAAAACTGGCTTTTGACAAGGAAATTTTGTGAACTTATCACAGTGAACTTGTGTGTGTGTGTGTGTTTCACTTGGGTCAGGGTTGGCTTCACAAGGCCAGGACAGAGCCAAACATATGAGAACAAAGCCAGGAACTACTTCACACAATAGTACATTGTCTGAATGATGCTTTTGATTACCTAAATGAGCAACTGTTTGTGTTTCACACCCATAAAACTGTGAAGGACTATCACTGGTTTTGGGACTGGGCATGTTCCTGTGGTGCCATCAGCCACTCTCTTTTGTCATGATTTTTAGGTGGCTCATTTAAAGCTAATCGAAAGGCACACATTGCAGAAATCAAATTGTGCATTTCTAGAAACTTGACCAATGCATCTGATTTCAGTGAGTGTGCACATAAAAATTGTGTAAAATAGAAGATTTATTAATAAGAATTTAATAAGAATTAAAAAATATTAGCATATCGAAACAATAGCTTTCTTGAATGGATTACATAGGATGCAGCATAAATATTATGTGACATGCACAATGAAAACTTTCATCTGAGATTTTGGACAGGCAAAAGAAAGTTTATAATTTATATATATATACACACACACACACACTCAATGAACTCTCATTGCTGTCAGTGTGAACGGATCTTAAAGTCTGTGATCTTCGGTTGATTCTGTAGATTTATCATAACATTATTCCCAGGCTTTTCATATGTGTGTTACTGTTGAGTTCGGCATGAATCAGCAGTCAAGAGGGAACATGATGTCATTTTTTCTATAAAAAAGACGCTCATTCATGTAAAAGGGGTTATAGGACATGCTTTACTGGGTAAACGTGTTTAGAACTGAGCGATGTTTGGCAGAAGAAAAGGTAAAAGTCGGGTAAGGAAACTCATACGTATGTGAGAGAGAGGGTGTTTTTGTTTCATGAATCAGGGTATTAAGTTTAATGTTGTAAAACTTTCCAAACTTAGTGGAAAGTGTAAGAACATGAAACTTTATTATTGTGCAATAATTCAGTGGCCTCAAAAATCTAGTTTTAACCACATTCATGTTGAACCACCATTTCAATGCAATGCAATCACACACATATGCAAACAAATGTTGCATGTTTATATCTTTCACATCTTACCTTCAAAGAGTACTTGGGTGAATCCAAAAGAAGTACAATAAAGTAGAATACACAGAAGAAGAGCTCTCCTAGAAACACAGAGAGAGAAAGACACAGTTACTCATTTGAATTTCCACTATTTTGTGGGTAGCAGAGTTAGATGTTGAATCAGACCTTTACATAACAGAAGCCACTTGTCAAAACATCATCATCACAATGGAGGTACACATTTCAGGCTTCTTGCACTGGCCTCGACCCAAACAAGTGGAACATTTTACTGGCAAAACCATCTTTCCGGAGTGAGTGGACTGAACCATCAAACTGATGGATGATGCCGGCCGGTTAAATGTATTTCCATGTTTATAGAGAATGAAAACATTGTGCGTGTTTTTAGTTTCTTTTCTTTCATTTGGAAATGGTCAAAATATGCATAGAAACGTATACATAGTCCCTTCAAGGCCCTTCTGACAGCATCTGAGAGCTTTCTGTCCCTCCATTGACAGCTAAGCAACTTCCACTTTGACGATGTAGAAAGTTCATAAAGAGATCGTAAAACTAATCCATATGAATTGAATGCTTCAGTCCAAATTTTCTGAAGGGACAAAATCACTTTATATGATGAACAGATTGAATTTAGGTTTTTATTCGCTCCATCTTTGAAAGGCCTCTCGGTCAGCTATTTCAGTCATGCAAGTACAGCTCGTATCTCTTTGAATGGGGAACATCAAATTCTCCGAAGCTGTTCACCAAGATTAAGATTAAATTTGAAATATTCAATGAAATGTGACAAAAACTCTCTTAAATTTGGTTCCAAAACAGTCAAATCATGACAAAAAACTGCATTTTTCAGGCTTAACCAGTCAATGCGAATGTGCAGTCAATACGTTGGCGTCTCAGAACATTGACTAAAGCAACCGGAACTTCTAGCGGCAGCTGCATGAGATTTTACCGAGCCTTTACAATTACCAAAAAACCTTGAAAAAAATGTATCATGGTTCCTATGTTAAACATTGATAATAATATTGATTGATTAAGTTGGCTTCTGAAGATGATGCGACACTGAACACTGCTGAAAATTCAGCTTTGCATCACAGGAATAAATGACATTTTAAATTATATTCAAATAGAAAACAGTTATTTTAAACTTTAATAATATTTAGCAATATTACAGTTTTTCCTGCATTTTTTTATCAAATGAGCTTAGAGACTTTTTTCAAAAACATTAAACAATATTTTTTAACCCCAACCTTTTTAACAGTAGTGTACAGTATGAATTTTTATTTTTTTATTTTGCGATGTGCTCATTATTACATTTAACGGTGTTTAACTGAATGTCAGATGACGGTAAAGGTCATCTAAAAAATAATCGATAAACAATTTTTAATTTTTCATTAATACAACAGTGAAAACTGTTAGACTATGTGTGACGATACCACAAAGGAACCTCAGATATAGTTTTTTGCCAGACTGACCCTATTGAACTTTGACCTTTGCACCCTAACCTCTGATTTCACAGGCACATGAAAGAGGAAGTGACCCACAGGAGAAGGATTTCAATTATGATTGGCAGGGTAGACGGAGCGCTTCAAACCCCCACTGTGTATGCGGACATATTTGTGTGAGTGTGGCAGCTGCTTTAAACATTACCTGGTGACCACAAAACACACACACACTTTTATCTATCATGCACAAACACGCGGCAGACTCCCCCAGGATCCCCGTACCTGAGTCAGGAAGTGAAGCGTCTCGCCGCAGAGTTTCTCAGCCAATCAGAACGGCAGAAACACCGGCCAGCCTGACCTCACAGTTAGTAAGCCACCACAAACAGATGAGTGAGAAACAGTGTGTGTGTGTGTGTGTCACAGCTGAATGTGCTCTTTCTATTGTGTGTGTGTGTGTGTGTTCACTGCAGAGAATTACTCATGTATGTGTCAAGCATCTCTTGAGTCTCATAAACACTGTGTGAGTGAATATTTGTATAATGCAATAACAGAAATCTTATCCATCTCATTTAAAGTTTTGATTTTTTTTTTTAAGGAAAATGCATGGGAACATGGAAAAATGTCTTAAACTGAGCTGACAGATTCACATCTTATGGTGCTAAAATATCCAATAACTAAAGTCAACGCAGATTTAGAAGAAAAGGTGAATATGAATGTGAAAGTTTGGGGACAAACCATTTTGAGACATCCAAGGACATTGCCAGTTGGGAAAATTACAAAATTAAATTAATACTCATTATAATTAGCTTATATAAGATCATTGGAAGTCTATGGTATGTACTCGTTTAAGGTAAAAGTGAATGTGTGTAGTGTCAATAGCGTATTTAGCTCAAGTTTCCTTTTTCCAGGCCTAGTTAGCCTATTTAGTGAGTGGAATTTTTTTTCAATGGTAACAACCACATGTACACACAAATGTGTAAACTCACACACACTAACACACACTATGTACACAGACGACTAAAAAGGCCCATCCTTCCATACAACAACCCTTCTCTTTCTCTCTTTTACTTCTGTAATGGAAGAGTGGAAAATTCCTTCTGTTCAGCACACAGTGATGGACATTGATGAGGATTGACGAAGAACATGACCCCTGCTCTACAACACCATCTTTATCCAATTCACTCTTACCTTTTAGGCACAAAATAAAAGTTTGTGATAAAATCCGGAGGTATTAAGTGTATATGAAAAAACAAGCACATTTCTCTCACAGAGAGGATCCAAAATCATTATATTCCTGTCGGGTCTCTGGAGTTTATGTAGGGCGCACCCTGGCGGACAGTGGCGGAAGTGCAAGGTATTCGGTTACAGGTATCACTGGCATCAACAAAAACAAACGGACAGTGGTAGAGAGCTCAGACCAGACCGCACAAGATGCGCTAAAGCAGAGGTACCATAAACATCATTATGAAACGGATAGATGATTAGCCAATTCAGCGTTTCAGAAGGGCTAAAAATACATAATACAGCTATGAAGGGAAACACCTGTTCACCAGCTACTGTAGGCCTATATATCACTGCGCACCTCAGTTACACCTCAGGGACTACATCTTTTAGCGGAAGCGCCACATTTGCTTCAAATAACGTCCTTAGCTGTGCTATAACGTCTATAATTGTACAGCATTAGCACACTACAGTTTCTATTCACTTTCAGGTTTGCTGGAAGTGGTTCAAATGGTTAATTTCCAAGATTTACCCATGGCTTTAACCCCTAGCTTCGTTTTTTAATTTTAAGGGACTTTTTTCCTTGCTTTCCTGCCCCAGTTACGTGCAATGCATTTGGGTAGCTATCATAAAATATGTGGTTTACTGGTTGTCAGAATGGTATTTATAACACACACCATAAACAACCATGCAAAGTCACAGAAATCAAACCCTTCACTGCTCTGAAAACATGGCTTGTGTAAAACTGTTCAGTAGCCTATTTTATACCCGATTAAACATTTGGTTGTCGTATTTTTGTATATTTTTGATATAGGCTACACACTGGCGAACGTTCTGTAGATTAATTAGATTGTGTCATAAAACATTCCTGGAATGTTATAAATAGGAATATTGCTGAATAACTTCTATAGTCAAGTGGCCTACAATTTAAAGCACATTTTATTCTCGGTTTACATGATGCAAGAAATGTCATTACATCTAGGTCTAGCTGTTATCCTAAGACCTATCCTGAACAGTTATTCATTCATTCGCTGTAAAAACGTTGCAGCCTACACTTACAATCAACTTGGATGTTTCAGTCATTTCGACTTAAACTTCATTAAACTGATTTTTTTGTAGCCTATAAATTATAAAAAAAAAGTTGAAAATTGCTTCACTTATTTTGATGAGTTAAAGCAATGTAGAAACATATGTTGTCATAACTTATTGATCATGTCATTTTCATTAATTCATTCATTCGTGACGCGTACCAACTCGCATCACAGGCATCAGAGCCACGGTTGAGAGTGTAACGGAAGTCTTGTTTGTTTAGCGTCTCAGTGCGGTCTGACTGTGATGTCCAGTTGCAAATACACACGTACACACACAAACATACACACACAAACATACACCCACAGTGAGACTATTTTCAACGGACGCTTCCAAGAATTCCAAGTTTCCACGAGCGCCTCGAATAGAACCTTGAGCGCGTTTCCCTAGAGCGCAAAAAATACCGGAAGCGATTACATTCATCTTGAGGCGAAATAAACTGATAATGATTCTGAATCTACAGCATGGCCATTGTAGTCGAATTCAACAAATCACTAAACGAGCCGGTTCTCCTAAATGAACCAAAACACGTGAATCTGTCTGAAGTGGTAACTGAATTAATGAATGAATCGCTAATCACTGTTGGACTCTTAATAATACAGAAACCGACAGGCTGTTAACATGACAACTTGCAGGGTTAATTCAGGATAATTGGGACATTTTCCCAGTCACATCCATGACAAAAAGTGTCCCTATAAACACACAGTCAATTAGACTACTGTGGTTTCACTGAATGAATGAAATGTTAATTATTTGCTTTAATATATAGTTAAAAACCAACTGGGATAATATTAAATGGACCCATAAAGGAACAATAAAAGACAATACAAATAGCGAGAATGCGTTGTATGTAAACGTCCCCTTCCTAGAGTTAGAAATGAACCCAAAGACCTGACCCACAGTCAAGTCCACATGGGCTATGCCAATGCGCAAAAGTGTTGTACTAAACAGACCTAGGAGTTCTTGGACCTCTTCAGAAACCTATGCTGCCAGCGCGTAATGATGGTGAAGAGCTGGCTCGAGCACATCTCTGCTGGTACACCTGGACCCTTTCAGTTAAAGATCGGGTTCTGTTCAGTTCTGAACGCTGGCCAAGTAACACAGGTAAAGCGGCGCGCGAACAAGCACCCATTCACCCGGCACCAACACACACAAACCAGTGCGCCCTGCGCACACATCCAGTCACCAAGCGCTCTTTGTCTCCGGTGTACACCGGATAACGGAGGTGCCCGACCTGCATGACTGACCCGTTAAGTAAGTACCTGATATGAGCTAAAACTGAAACTTACTTTGCCACCAGACGAGAGGTTCTGCGGACTCTCCTTCGGGTCGCTAAATTCATTTGTATTCATTTGTCCCGGCAGTCAAAATCCTGATCCGTTAATCTGCGTGACTGCGTCGCTGCCCGAGAGCGCGAGCCGTCGTCTCATGCATCGGATAAACCGTTGTGCGGAATGAGCACGATCTCCAACCGGTCTGCTGCGCGCGACACAACCATAAATCCCTCCCGTGGAGCGACGGGAATAATCCGCGGGCGATTCTGTCCGGTCCTGCCCGGGTGCTGTAGGCATTTATGCCGGGTTGGCAACAGCTACAGCAGCTACTGGATGTTTGGTGCTTGGGGGGTTTGAGGAGTCAGGAGTGGAAGTTTCATCCTTTTTCCTTTTTTAAATAGCAGTTTGGAGAGCAGCTGTGGCGAGCGCCGGGTGTCGGGTTACACAGCAGCCGCACATACGCCCCTTGTGGGAGGGCACACCGGGGCACCTCGGCTCCTGCCAAGGTTAGGATGCCAATGGGCTTTTTACACTTCAAGATGTTAACCCAGGGTTAATTTTAAGGTAGGATTAACACTGGATTGTCTTGTTCCTGGTTTCAAAATGGTTTTGTATTTCATAATTGTTTTACACACTGCAGACATTACACACTGCAAACATTGTTTTTGTTTTTTTTTTCATGCACTGGTCAATTTGAGTTGTTGGGCTTTTCATATTGTGTTGTTTCGGACTATCTAAAAACAGTTTTAAAGGAGTAGTTCACTTTTAAAAAAAAACTTTTGCTGATAATTTACTTCATTCATTAGGAACCAAACGGTTCAAGGTCCAAAAGACAGTTTCAGTGCAAACTGCAAACTGTTCAAAGGGCTTAAAACGATTTCAGACGATGAATAAGGGTCCTATCAAGCGAAATGATCACTCATTTAAAAAAAAAATGACAAAGTTTAAGTTTTATAAGCTCAAATAGTGGCCTTGCTCTCTTCTGTGATGCGTGACTCTCCTATTCGAACTTGTTCATCAAAATGAACAAATCATTTCCAGAGTAAACTCGTTCATTTCGTTCGTTGAATGAACCAAATGACACGAAAAAAAGATTCGTTCATTTTGATAAACGAGTTCGAACAGGAGAGTCACAAACACAGCAGAGCAAGGCGACCATTTGAGCTTATAAAACTTAAACTTTGTTATTTTATTTTAAATGAGTGATCGTTTCACTTGATAAGACCCTTATTCATCGTCTGGTTTCGTTTAAAGCCCTTTGAAGCTGCACTGAAACTGTCTTTTGGACCTTGAACCGTTTGGTTCCCATTGAAGTCCTTTATATGGAGAAAAATCCTGGAATGTTTTCATCAAAAACCTTAATGTCTTTTCGACTGAAGAAAGAAAGACATGGACATCTTGGATGACATGGGGGTGAGTAAATTATCAACAAAAGTTTTTTCAAAAGTAAACTACTCCTTTAAGTGTTTATTTTATGGCACATTATCTATCTGTGCCATTAGATTTCAATTACGATATCTCAAAATTAGTTTTTTCTTATTTACTAAGGCCGAAATTTCTATATACACCAAACTTCACAGTTTTATTCTATATTCTGAATTCTGATTTTCATTTCAGATGGTTGTTTCATATAGTTTGCCTGATTTCATACATTTTATTCCTAAAAAAATATTTTCTGATTTAAATGTCAACAAAATGAAGCAACAATTTTGTTATGAATCAGCCATAAATATAGTGATATTTATCACTTAATGTTTTAGCCTATTCACATAGATGTCTTGCCTTAAATACTATTAATATTGTCTTTAAAACCAGTTTAGAAGAAAATATTGTTGATTTGACTGACCTGACAATATTGAATGAGAACAAAACTTGAACTGAATTGAGCTGGAAAAAGACGTTATCTTCTGTAGAGCTGCTTTATTGATGAATTGAATTTTAATAATTTTTAAATTTTATTTTTTTATTATTTAAATTTGTAATAATTAATGAATTTTGCATCATTTTTAACATGCTGTTCCCAAATAATGATAGTGGAAATATTCAATAGCTTTTTGTGTCTATAAAATTACTTTCAAAAATAAACGAACTCTGAAAAATATTCACTGGAGTAAAAAAATATGACAACTTAGCCCTAGTCCCCTATTTAGGTAAATTAATAAATAAAACAGATTTAACAAGTGCAACATGCAAAATATTAGCCTGGATGCCAGCCCGAACTCCGCCCACAACATTTTTTGGTCGGGAAGTTCGGTCTGGACTCGATCCATTGTGGAGTAATTATGATCAGACAAGAAAAGTTCGGGCCAATCAAATTGCCATGGTGGGCTTTATACGATGATGGACAGGTGATCTGCAGGGACGTAATCATCACGTTATCAAAGAGCGCTTGTCAAAGATGACTGCAGCTGGAGAATTGAGTGTATAGATTTCGCTGTCGCGTCTGTTGTAAAATAAATTTACAGCGCATTCATTTTAATAGACAAACAGAGAACTGCAATCAAGGCATTTGTCGATCGGAAAGATATCTTTGCCGTCCTTCCTACATGATTCGGCAAAAGTGTAACTTATCAGTTGGCTCCGATGGTCGCTAAGAAGATGGGACGTAATGAAATGTCTGTGGTCGTTGTGGTTTCTCCATCATGGAGAAGTAAGTAAAAGAAGCAACACTCGTTATTTAACTTCTAAAATAAGTAAAGTTAGGCTACGTTCTGTAGTTGACAACTGTATGCAAAGTAGTTGACTTTCTGTGTTGCTCTGATTGGTTGTAGGTTTACCGACTATTCAATTGAGTGCAGAGGTTTTTTTTTTCCTGGTTCGGTTAAGACACGCCTCATAATCAAAGCCCTATGGAGAAGTTTCAGACTCATATTCCGACAACTCATATTGAATATGAACTCATATTCATATTCCGACAAGAATATGAGTATGACGAAGTCAGGCTAGCAAAATATGTAAATCCACTAATAAATACAATTTCTTCACTTCAGTTAACATATCTGCAGACATGGTTTGATATTTAAAAGTCAGCATGAAATCAAATGTACTGTACAAGTTCCCGGTTTTTGTATTCTTTCATTAAAATGTAACAATTTGCTTTGTCACTGACCTTTTCACACACATATATTCAATATCCTTTGTTTCACTCTAAAATACATCACATAATATTAAAGTAAAACATTTTTAAGATGTTATTTTTGCTGACTCTAAACAGATGCTGAAACTAAACAGCATGTGAATTCCTGTGACTACAAATCTCATGAATATTTAATGAGACAATCATTGAGGCGGTTTATGATTGGATGTGTGGATGTTAAACAGCTTGACTAAAGCCTGGTACACACTAGGATTTTGGAGACCTGTCTGAGAGAAATTTTGTGAATCCTAAAAGATTCCTCTGATCATGGGCCAAGATCAGAAGTCGTTGATTAGTTTGACATGTTTGCAGACAGCCGATTATTGAGCATTGCAATCAAATTTGACCTGAGACAAAATTCTAGCAGTGTCGGACGTTTTGAAGCATAGTCCCGCTGTGTGGCTTCTCTACGACAACAGTCAACTCAAACCGATAGGAGTGCCGAACCGGATGATGCAATTAGTGAGACAACAACAAACCACCATTTGCTCCACACACACGTCTTTGTTTTTTAAGAAAAGCCGTGATCAAAATGAATACTAGAGATAGAATTTGTTTGCTAGCCACCATTTTGTATACCGCATGTGAATACGGCTCAAGGCCTGTTCACACCGGGACGAATTTCGTGCGCGTTTTTCGCCAACGTTTAACGCCTCGTGACTAAACAAAGGGCGCCAATGTGAGTGTTCACATCGACGCGTAAAAGCGACATTTTTTTAAAAACGCCTCGGGTTCGTTGTTTTAGTTTGACGCACTGCTTCAAAAACTATCCGACCAATGAGATTGGCGCTTTTGCTCACGTTTGAAGCTTCTGAAGTTACAGTAAAAAACAACTTGGGGGCGCGCAAACACAAAACGGTCTTGCCGAGCACACATATGCAATGGCGAAGAAGATATACGCGTCGCCGTCTACACTACACAGCGAGGAAGATGCAATGCAAGATGAATGTAGAGCTGCTGTTCTCGTTGGTGCTAAAACATAAATAACTCTATGACAAACGCGACAGGGACTACAAACATCTTGAGAAAAGACAACTGTTATGAAGTGGTATTGCAGAGAAAATTGGCGCCATCTAATGTCAGGGAATGTATTTGCATGTTCACTCGGCTCATCGTCAGCGAAAGTGGCGTTGCGTCATCTTTTTTTTATTCTGCGTTTAGACGAGCGCTTTGTGTGGGAAATCCGCGTGCAAATGGAGACGCAAAAGTGTGTGAAATTCAATGTAGTATGCACGTCAGGCAGCTAGGAGTGCATACTACAACAACACCAAGTCCACGCGCCTGCGTACAACCTTCACTGTCAAGCAGACTTTTGCGTTTTTACTGTTTACACAGGAACGCGGCGGTGGAGCGAGATTTCCACTCTGGAGGGTGGTTTCACTTTTTTGCGTTTTTGAGCCTCAAAAACGTCGTCATCGTGTAAACGAAAGGCACACCCGATAAAATATTTTTACGTTTTCACCCGCGAGCATTCTCGTGTAAACAGGGCCTTAGAGAGTGCGTAACTGCAAGCAGGTTGAGTTAAGGACCTATTAGCCTGTGAGAGTTTCATGACAGAACTTTGTATATTGTACACTACTGTAGGATTGTGTTGTTTCTGATTCTAAACCTTTAGCGATGCTACACTCTTAGAAAAAAGGGTTCATTGGGGTTCTGTATATGAAGCATAGGGTTCTTTACTCAACTCCAAAGAACCTTTTATGCTAAAAAAGGTTCTATAATGACGAGAAGGAACCCTTTTGGCACAAAGGTTCTTTATAGGCTATTATTCATTCAAATATGACATTATTCTCCAACATTTTGTAGTTGGAATTAAATTTTTTATTAAACTGTTGTAACTTAATATCACATTTTAATCATCCTGATTTTTGGAGGAGAAAAACTGAAATGGCACTCTTCGTGTGATATTAATTAACTACATGACATTATATAAATTTTATTTTGTGATCATTCACATGCATTCATAAATAAATTTTAGGGTCATGATCTTTGTCAATAATATGAAATATTTAATCCGGAAAGGACAAAACAAATGATAATGAATGAACCCAAAGGGTTCCATAGAACCTTTTTCCTGGTTACAAAGAACCCTAAAGGGTTCTTATTATTATATAGATATATTATTTATTATATTTTATATATTATTACTGTATAGAACCTTTTAGGGGTTCCAAATACAAAGCGCTGATAGAACCTTTTAAGGTTCCATGAAGAACCTGCAACATCCATTGAACTTTTCTATTGTATACAAAAGGTTCTTTATAGTGGAAAAAGGTTCTTTAGATTTTTAAAATGTTCTTCACACAAACAATCTCTTTCTTTCTTTCTTTCTTTCTTTTTTTTTTGCTTCACTGAAATGTTCTTTTGGGAAACCAAAATGGTTCTTATATGGCATCACTAAAGTTGTATTTTCTCAACCTGTTGAAAATCCTTCAAAGCGTCTGATGTCCTGGCTGATACCTGCAGATCTCTGAAACCTGCTCTGTACTAAACGATTTAAGCATGAAGAAAAACAGCAAACAGTTTCTCTATGGCTTGTTCAGAGGAGAAATGGGTCCGAAAAGTTACTGCGTAAAGCATTTCCTCTAATTATGTGCATTTTGGATGTGTAACCGCTGCTTAAACCTGGCAATTTGCCATGGATATTTACCAGCTTGAATATAACTCTCTGTAAAGATACAGATCCTGATCTAAATATGGGCCCTACGCCCACGCCCAGGCAAGCACGTCCCGCCCTGTAAACGCAAGTGCATTTAAGTATACATTTCTACTGTACCGCACATGCACTGTTGGCCATCAGCAAGAGTGTGTTTTCCCCTCCATCAATCACTTGACATTCTTTCATCTTCATGCTTTGCGTTTGGTTGTGTATGTCACTAATAGATCATGCGGACACAGAAAACAGGCAGAGATGAGGCCACACACCTGGATACGGTCATTACACAGGCTTTAGAACGAGGGTTTTGCACAGATTTACAGTAGGATAGAAGCACCACACGGATCACATTAATCCAAAGACATGAAATCAGTGCGGATGGGTTTAGCAGAGCATATGAAATACTGCAACATAAAACACCTAAGCACAACACAGTTAAGTTAACATGAAATCAAATTTGAGTTACATTTCAAAGTAAAAATAAATTACTTTCATCAAAATGCAATAAAGGTCCATGCAGCCAAAATAGCATTAACCACCAGCCAAAATTCTGTTAAACATCATCTTACTTATTTTGTAGGTAATGCAGCCTTTCTACAAATAACATTAGCATTAAAGGGATAGTTCACACCAAAATGAAAATGCTGTCAGTAATGACTCGCCCTCATGTAGTTCCAACCCCGTAAAGCCCCGTTCACACCGCCAGCGACACGCAGCGACAAGATCCCATTCATTTCAATGGAATGCTGGCGACATCCGGCGCGACAGTGACCGTTGGCGACAGAATGTCAAGCGACAAAAGTTGAGAATTTTCAACTTTTTGCAAATGAGAAGCGATTTTCGCGAGCGACAACCAATAGAAAAGAAGACTTTCAGTGGAGCTCACGTCACCGTCTCGAGTGCAGGGCAGGCAAGACAGAAAGAAAGAGTTTGAGGACGATTTCACTGTTTTATATGATTTGACTGTAACCACATACATGGATAATAAAATGATGCATGGAAAAGAAACTGTCGACAGTCTCAGTGAGTTTAATTCATACATTTAACGTTATAGTTCGAGTGTTGTAAATTTATGATGCACGTTTAGCACTGCTGCAGTTCATTTTACAATTTCCCCTGCATTACGTTGACTATTAGGGACAAGAAAATTGATTATTTGTCAAATTCGAATGACGTTTTTATAATTTGTGACAGTATGAGTGAGTTTAATTTGTTCATTCGATCGATCGTTGATCTAGTAAATGATTTAATCCACTGAACACAGCTGTGGAGATATAAAAACACTTTTCTTTTTAGCCTTAAAAGTCATTTATTATCAGTCAAATTAAAATTATATATCACTTGTGATGGACTTTTGTATAGATATGGCCAGATATGCAGTCTACCAATAACATCAGAGCGACAGCACTACGAACGCCCACAAGCAACATCACAGTACAGAGCCTAGCGACACGCAGCGACAAAATCGCTGGCGGTGTGAACGGGGCTTAAGACTTTCGTTCATCTTCAGAACACAAATGAAGATATTTTTGATTAATTTTGAGAGCTGGATCACTCCTCCATAGGCTTCTAAAGGATTGAAACTTGCCGGCCCAGAAAGTTATTAAAGACATAATTAAAATAGTCCAAGTGACTACAGTGGCTCAATCTTAAGTTTATCAAGCGACGAGAATACTTTTTGTTAGGGGTGTCACGATTTCGATATTAAATCGAAATCGATCGAAATTAATTCAATGGTATCGAAATCGAAATAAAAAATGGTATCGTCGATACTGCCACGCCCCATGTCGTGTCCGTGATGGAAAGTTCGGATCGTTTTACTGACTCTATTGTTCAATCTCGTTCATCAAAATTAACTAAACTTTTTTTCTAGTCATTTCAGGGGCTTTAAATGTTATACCATTAAGTTATGTTACTTGTTTTTGTTATATTTTAAATTTGGCAATGGTGTAGTGTACATTGTGAACAAATTTATATTGCATAATGCATGAATGTGTAGTCTAAAAATTGCATAGCAATCTGCGCTTTACTTTTTTTTTTAAATCGAGAATCGAATTGAATCGTGACCTTAGAATCGATAACTTAATCGAATCGAGGATTTGGAGAATCGTGACACCCCTACTTTTTGTGCACACAAAAACAAACAGAAATAACGACTTTATTCACCTATTCATTCCTTCTCTGTTGGCCTTGAGAATTCACGTAGTGAAACTTCGCAAAGCTTCTAGGTTGTACGTCACACACGTACTGTGTTACACGTACATGTGACGTACACAGAAGCGCAGCGCTGTTACAGTATAAATCTCACGGGCCACAGAAAAGGAAATTAACAGGTGAATAAAGCCGTTACTTTTGTTTTTTAGCACAAAAAGTATTCTCGTCAATTGATAAACTTAAGATTGAGCCACTGTAGTCCCTCTGACTATTTTAACAATGTCTTTAATAACTTTTGAGCCGGCAAGTTTCGATCCCTTAGAAGCCTATGCAGGAGTGATCTACCTCTCAGATTTAATCAAAAATATCTTAATTTGAGTTCCAAAGATGAACGAAAGTCTTACAGGGTTGGAACTACGTGAGGGCGAGTCATTACTGACAGAATTTTTAATTTTGGGATGAACTAATTCTTTAAGGTAATGAAGGTTATAGCAATAACAGCAAATAACAATACAGTACATCTAAAAAATGAAGTATTATTTGGGAGATGCAACAGGAACCTGACTTCACTTATGTGTATATATATATATATATATATATAACCAATGAATGAAAAGCAAATTAACAAATTAATTCAAGCAAACCTGAAGCTGTTTCATCAAAAGCAGAATATGAAACAGGTTCCTTTAATGAAATGAAGCGTGAATTAAACAGTTTGGCTTCTTCCCTGTGTTTTTGTCCAATCTGTCATTATTGTGTCAGGAGTGTTGCTTTTGTATTCAAACATCATCTGTTATTCATGTATCAGAGAATGTTAAGAACACGTCCACAAATCAGACTAAGTTTTCCTGTTAATCCTCTTTATGAACTAATCCATCATCTCACACGAGCTGTTTCTCAGAGCTCTGGCTCTATAGAACCTATATCACCACAGTTCAAAGGTCACCAGACTGCTTCTCTCTTCAAACATGACTGGAAAACAACTACACTGATACTGCATATACTGTGAAGCTTGGGGATAGTAAGCAATTAATACTTTTATTCAGCAAGGACACATTCAATTGATTAAAATAAATGCATTTATGTAAAAAAAAGATTATATTATAAATATTACTCTTTTTAACTGTATTTTTGATCAAATATCTGCATATGTGTTGAGCATACAAGACTTTCTTGATGTTTGAGCATGAAAAAGGTCTACAAAGCACAAAGTCACTCCAAAGGGAGTAAAAGCCTGTTCACATCAAGGACGATAATATATAAGGATAATGATAAAGAGAAAAACAATATCATTGGAATCACTTTCAGAATGATTTTTTTCCAGCTGATGAAGAATAAAAACATTACCAGCCAATCAGATTCCACTCCACCTTTAAAGAGCTTTAGCATTTAAAGTGGCAGACGACAAACCCGCAGCAAGCGTTTAGAATAAACAGAACGTTATAGTTTGTTGGTGTGGACACTTATATATTTATCATTATGGTTATCTTCAAAGTTATCATTCTTATCATGATGCGAACGGGCCAGTATCACTGTTTCCGAACTCCCTTAAATGCCTCAATTGTAGTTTAAACATCACAATATTCTGATTTAAATAATTCCCACGCAAGGAATACACAGAATAAAGGGGCGGAACCTGGTTAAGATAGTTAGTAGTAGCATTGAAACTCACAAGTATGTTAAGGGTGTGACATTTCCCAAACACGGTCAAAGCGGTTGACCAATCACCACACACTGATCCAGCTGACCAATCAGAGCACATTGTGCTTTACAGAAGGAGTGGCTTCATAAAGACAAGAACTAAACAGAGCATTACTGACAGACTGAGATGAGACGAGCTGCAACAATGTGAAATATATGAAAAATAATGTAGTTTTTAAACATTCAAGCATGAAAACTTATTCTAGTAGACCACCCAAAAAAAATCAAGACATATAAGGTATAACAGGCCCCATTTAAATTGTAACTAATACTGTGCAAAAGTGCTGTAGACTAACTGCTGTCTTATTCTTATAGCATAAAATTAACCTGTAGCCCATCCACACACCCTCTGCCTCAGGCTACACACACTTTGAAAGCAGATATATACCCTGTTGTACAAGACACTTACTTTGTGTCTCTAAATTATGTGTTTTAAACTTTAGTTCCTCCTCCTGTGTTTCAGTCAGGGTTTTATTCAGTGTTGCACTAAAATTACAGCTTAGCTTGTGTGTATTATTGTGTATGCGTGTGTGTGTGTGTGTGTGTTTGTGTACCACCCAGACTGCTTTGATTATGCTCATGTTGACCCAAAGCTTTAATTACAGTCCAAACCAAATGATCCCAACACTCCACAAATAACCTAGCCAAGACCAGATCAAACGCTCACAGAGCTCACACACCATCATTAAGGAGGACACGCCCCCAAGTCTGTCGTGGCACGCCCTGAGCCAATCACAGAGCGGCTCGAGACGATCTACGAGGCCTCGCTGCATATGAAGAAAAGAAGACATCAAATAACTCATAATACTCACTGTATTACAAATGATGGAAAATCTTTTCCACAAACGACCAAATAATGATGCATACTCAGCAAAAAGCGGCCTCAAATGGCTCCAAGCTTCTTAATCATCTAAATTCAATCAACTAACGATAAATTTGACCATTTCAAGTGTTTTGAAATCCTTGTAAATTCGAAATGTGCAAAAACAAGGTTATTTACAGTGAGCGAGACAGAAATAATTAATAGTTAGTGGTGCTTGCCCATGCAAAATAGTAATACAGTAGCTTGCCTTAGTAAACACCACTAATGAGTAAGTTAATAAATGAACTCATGTTGACCTCAGCTTTGGTCATCTCTTCACAATGGATTTTTGTGTATACTGTGTTTTATCAGCTGTTCTGCGTTTCAGTGCTGACCACAGACCATCAGGATAATAATGGTATGAATGATATAAATTGGTCTGGCAGATGCTTTGCTAGTATTCTTATAGCACTGAACACAAATAGATCATTCAGTGGGTTTAGTAGCTGCTCCTCCTGCAGATTAATAGCTTGATTCAAGCACACGGCTAAATCAACGAGCGCCAAAATCAACATGGGGCTGGAATGATCTCATTCATCTAAAAAAGCATCTCTAAAGAGTTCATAGATATCATTGTAGGGGATATGAACTTCAATATCATTAATTCAGTGTTAGTAAATGACTAGCTAGGTTTCATGCACTGTTCTAACATTATAGTGAGTTGGCTCATGTGATTTATGTTTTTCGTCCGAACTTCCGTTAAAGCAGCACTTTGCAAGATTTCCGTTTTTGTCAGACTGTGACCCCTAGAGTCGCTGTGGGGTACTTGTAGTGTCGTAAATAGCATTCACGCAGAGATGTCTCTGCACTCACGACCTGATCCCCTCCCCCCTTTATACCGGTACCTGTTCAGTAGGATGGAAGCTGTAACGAGTGGAAATAAGGTGTGGCCCCTTTAAGAGCTGCGCCCTGTTGAACTGTCGGCAGTCTGTATTGTATGTGTCTCGAACACCGCACCGAAATAACGGCGCCGGGTTATTTCTGTTTGATGTTTATTTTATCAGATCTTTCATGCCGTAATGCAATTCGTTACTTCGCGAGACCTGATATAAATATTTAGTATTTATAATATCCTAAATACTAAACTAGAGAGCAGATTGAGACGCACCCTAAGATATGAAAAAATTATTCTCATTACATAACTAAAAAAAAAAACATCGAATCTAAACTGTAAAAAAACAATAAGTAAAATTTACTTAATTTTTTCAAGGCAAGTTTTTGCACTGATATTTTTTGAGTAAATTATACACATAATTACTGTAAGTAACTATACTTAACTAAGTTAAGTGAAAGTACCATAAGAAATTAAGTAATTTTTATTTAGCTAATTAAGGATTAAGTAATATCTATTCGATTTAATTGAATTTTTCTTAAACATTTCACTCAAACAATATAACTAGAATTAGACCACACTGTTTAATTAATCAATACTTGCAGTGTGTCTCATCATGTCTTCACTTTTGATATAGCATGTGTGAATGCAGACCTCAATATTTGGTAGACAAAACTTCACCAAAAAATCATTTTTATCAGTGTACACAGATCAAAAAAATGACCCAATTTGTATTTAAACCAATGATTTTTTTTACCAAAAGGTGACAAGTTTGATTTTCTTGCTGACCCAAGTCAACATTGTCTTTTCATTATTAACCAGACATAAAATGTTTGAGTTGTCATTCCAAAATCATAAGATCGGGAATAGTATTGCTAATGTTTACTTCAGGAAACACCATTAATAAAAAATTAATTAAAACATTAAAGAAGAAAAGGAAAAGGTTAATAGCTAAAAAGCCTAAAAAAAGGGGGGGGGGGGTGAAAGCAAAAGAAAGTAGTGTTCTAGATTAGATAGCAGGGCCTCCACCCTTAACATTGGTTTCTAGTGTTTAAGAAAGTGACACACATACAAACATGTGCAGAAACAAAAAACCACAAAACACACACTTTCACTCCAAAAACACACGCTACACCCCTCCCTGATAAACACACACATATAGATGTGCCCATGCTGCAATACGTAAATGCTGGCTAAAATCATCATACACACACACACACACACACACACACACACACACACACCCACAGGCATTTCCAACTGTGGCACTCGAAACCAAAGTGTGGTCGCGTGTACAACAATAATCACCAACCTGCTCTCATGTCATACTACACCAGAATAACCTACACACATGACAGCACTAGAATAACCAAGATACATAACACACATGCACTGCAGACATGTAATGTTCAATCTTAGTTCTAAGAATAAATTCAGTGCGAACGCACAAGTATAAACAGTCATATTTTGAGCTGAAGGCGGAAATGCAAACCTCACGGTAATGTGATCTCAACTCATAATAAGACTTATGATTATTGTAATCATCCTGTTTTGTGGTAAACAGAGCAAACGCACCCCAGATAGACGAGATTCATGTGTGTATTTGTTCATGTGCTTTCACTACAAGGATAATTCACATTTCTAAGCAAGAGTTTTCCAAGACGGTTTTTATTGCTCCGAAGTTGCACATTTTCAACTCATGAGAGTTTTCAATTATGAACAGTGATGTTCAAAAGTTAAAAAAAATATGAAATTAATAATTTATTCATCAAGGATGCACTACATTGATCAAAAGTGAAAGTAAAGTAATGTATGTTTCAAAAGATTTCTATTTCTAATAAATGGGGAAACAAATGTATCACAATTTCCACAAAAAATACTAGGCAGCACAACGGTTTTCAACATTCATAATAATAAGAAATGAGCGGCAAATCATCATATTAGAATGAAGGCTCATGTGACACTCAAGACTGAAGAATGAAGCTGAAAATTTTGCTTTGCATCACTGGAATAAATTACATTTTAAAATAATATTTTAAAATGTATTTTATTCCAGTGATGAAAAGCAAAATCTCACCTGCATTTATTAGATCAAAAATACAGTATAAACAGTAATATTGCAAAAAATGTTTACAATTTAAATCAACAGTTCTCTATTGTAATATTACAATAGAGAACTGTTGATTTAAATTGTAAACATTTTTTGCAATATTACTGTTTATACTGTATTTTTGATCTAATAAATGCAGGTGAGATTTCTGTTTCGAAACATTAAAAAAATCTTACCAAGCCCAAATTTTGAAAGGCATTGCAACTTATATAAGCAAATGAAATAATTGTTGATAGTAAAGAGTTAGAGTATAGAGATAAAAAAATTGAGTTTGCAGTCATGTCTCACTTAAGTATCAACTTTGTCTAAGATGTTTCTCCTAAAATTCCAGGAGAGAAATAAAATGAAACAAGACATTGTGAGACAATAAGATCTCTTTTGAAGTTGAAGTTTGAAGTTGTAGGAATTGTGTAATGCTATCTAGGAGAAACAATTGCATTGATATTTTTCTTTGTGAGTTCTCTTGGGTCTATGGGTGTGTGTTTGTGTCTGTCACATAGTAATTGAATGTTTTTTTCTAAGTAGACAAAACACAAACTGGCATTTAACAGCACGAGTTCCAGTATGGACAAAAATAAGTGTGTCTGAGAGAGACAGAGGCATAATTAGAAATAAAATAACAGACATTATCACTGAAGTGCACACACTTCCACATTTTATCCTGCAGTTAAATCAAAGAAACACAAATTATTATGTGCTTATGAATGTAAAGTTCACCTGCGCAGAGATGCGTGTGTGTTTGCATCACGTAGGCCTGTGTGTGTGTCTATGTATTTAACATGCAGAAATTTGCTTTCACCTGACTGTGAGAGAGGATCTTAGGATAACTTGTATACTGTGAAATTCCGCCTGTTAAACACACACATAGTATACATTTTCTGAAACAAATGTAAGTGGTTTTTGCATGTGCAATGCAAGTCTATGAGAATTTCTGCCAATAGATTAAATAAACACTTTTATTCAGCAAGGATGCATTAAATTGTTCAAAAATGACAGTAAAGACGTTTATAATCTTACAAAATTGATGTTCTTTTGAACTTTCTATTCATCAAAGAATCATACAAAATTAGATTTTGAAAGCACAGTTTTCAACATGAATAATTAGAAAAGTTTCTTGAATCATTTAAATCATCATATTAGAATAATTTCTGAAGGATCATGTGACACTGAAGACTGATGCAGAAAATTCAGCTTTGATCACAGGAAAAAATGACATTTTACTATATATTCACATAGAAAATAGTTCTCTTAAATTGTAATAATATTTCACAATATTACTGTTTTACTGTTTGACCAATGCAGCCTTGATGAGATTTCTTGTCAAAAATACATATCAAACCCAAAAAAAAAACAAAAAAACACGTATCGACCCCAAACCTTTGAACACTAATGTACGTGTTGAAGTTGGATATGAATGATTTGCCAGAATAAGCACCCAGAATAAATTGATTAGATACATTGACTAACATCCATCCAAACTCTGGACGTCATTGGAAATTCGTGATTTTATTGTTGCTGAATTACAGACCTTGTGTTTGGTCTAGACAACTGGAAGTTATAAAGCTCAGCTTAAGGGCCAGATCAGATAGACATTCTCCACTATAAACTCCTTGTTTTGGGTCACACATAACAGCTTTTTAAGTGCTCAGGCACCAGATAATAAAACGTTTAACGCTGTACGCAGGAAAGATGAGAGAATTCTCGGACCAGCATGAGTGTAGTCTCTCATTTAGAGATCTTCACATGCTTTAAACTTCTATATGTTCATTTACTATGCTGTAAAATCAGCCACAGTGAGGCATGCTGGGAAGAGTGACGTGCAAGAGGCGGAGCTTCATGAAGTCCAGTCACGCTAATCTCTCAGCACCAACACACACACACAATAAAGAAACATACCAGCCCGTTCTCATCCTTTAGCATCACATTGAACGCTACAGTATATGACAAAACGGCGCTATACTATGCACATGGCACCCTTTATCGTTAATATAACATGCGAACCCAAGGCGTCATAAATCCTTTAGCGTAATATGAGACTACCCTACCCTAGCCCACTCCACTGAATTAAAAAATGCTAATCGGCAAAAATGAGGTCTAAAAAAAAACAGTGTACATTGGAAAAAAGAATTGGTGTAGAGGTTCCTTTGAAAGAACTTTCACAAATAATCACAAAGAAAAACAGCAAGTAACACACTAAAGTAAACATGAAATTCTGAAGTAGAAAAACGGAAATAGTATTTTGTATTATGTGGAAAGCAGTATGCCAGTGATTTCTGACTCAGTAATGGCGCTATACTCATTTCTACAGTTTGTTTCTTTTCCTGTCGTGGATGGAAGTTTACAAGAGGCATTTCTGAATATTCATGAACACACAGTAAACATTTTCTCTGCAAATAGGAACATTTCTAGCAGTTATCCAGTTTAAAACTGAATGATTGGCAAATGTAATTACATGACAGGCCACAAGAGGGATTCATCCCATGTTAATTAATAATAAAACATACATTTTTCCCTCTCTCTGTCTTGATATCTCTCCTTTCTCCACTCCCTTCTATTGCTTCCTCCCGCCCACATTCCTTTCTTTCCGATGGCTTCTTCCCTTGTTCTCTCTCTTCCTAGATTCCTGTAATGCCGGCAGTGTAAGACTTCATTCAGCTCTTTTCATACGGGCCCAACAAATATTTGCCTTCGTCATTATGACCCTAAATCACCATAATCTTGCCTCTGTCTGTCTCTTCAACACACACACACTTCAGAAAATCAGTGCAGCACAAGGGGACATTGTGGAGAAAAGTGTGATTTTGGAGGCCATTAGGCTATGGTATTGTATAATTATCAGAATTATAAATTTATTTGAAATGTACTATATCTGACACTTTTCTAAAAATAAATTTATTTCAATATGGATCAATGACGTGATGCTAAGACTAAAAATCTGATTTATAATGACCTAAATAAACCTCTTTACTGATGAACATGGTTTGGATTTATGTGTAATGCAAAATAAATATGGAATGGACCAGAGGAAGGTTAAAACAGTCATGGATAGGCCTCAATCTACCACAGTAATTACAGTCTCCTAAGCTAGATACCATCAGCCACTGACACTTTCAACCACCTACGAGAAGAGCACAGCACCACTCCTATCCTCACTCACCCAAACTTCAACCTTCCATTCGTTGTTGAGGTGGATGGTGCTCAGGGTGAGCAACAGCAACGCCTCCATCCATGTACCTTTTTTTCAAAGAAATTGTCCCCAGCGAAGCAAAATACGATGTGGGAAATTGTGAGCCCATGGCGATCAAGCTAGCATTAGAAAAATGGCGCCACTGGCAGGAGGGAGCCAATCTCAGGTTTGAAGTCATTACGGATAACTTGGAATACCTTAGAGAAGCCAAAAGACTCAATCCTCGCCAGGCCTGTTGGGCACTTTTCTTCACTCGTTTTTAGACTTTTTAGTCACCTACCGACCTGTAAGTAAGAACTGCAAAGCTGATGCCTTATCACGTCTATTTCACACTGATCCCGAAAACCCAACCTCCGAAGACCATCCTCCCTCCAGCCATGGTAAGTCCCATTCAGTCGACCCATGACGAACAGATTAGCCACACTCACTGAACCTGCTCCGCAGGGAGGTCCAGAAGGAAGGGTGTTTGTCTATAGATCGTTCCTTCTGGACTCAGCACATTCCTTTCCGGGTTCTGGACACCCAGGTAGCCAGCGAACCCTCTCTCCATGACCCAGGACGTCTCCCAATTCGTCCTGCGATGTTCAGTCTGTTCCATTGCCGCAACACCTCGTCACCTCCTCGAAGGAAAGCTGGTACCACTACCTATCCACGAACGTCCATGGTCTCACATTGGGATTGATTTTATGACCGATATGCCACTTTCAAATGCCATGACCTGTGTCTTCATTGTGGTTGACAGATTCTACAAGGCATGCAAGCAAATCCCTACAGCCTTTGAAGGGGGCGTAACATTATTTACCCACATATTTCATCATTTTGGTCTGCCCAAAGACATTGTCTTGGACCGCAGACCCCATCATCTCCCGCGTCTGGCAATCCGTCTTCTTCCTTTGAGGAGTCACTATCAGCCTGACATTCGGATACCACCCTCAATCCAACAGCCAGACTGAACGTAAGATGCAGGAAATCAGGAGGCACCTGAGGTCATATTGTCACCAAAATAAGAACTGGAACCAGTTGAATATGACCAAAACTCTCTCTGTCAGTCAACCACCGGTTTAACACGTTTTCAATGTATTCTAGGCTATCAACCAACGTTGTTCCCCTGAAACCATCAGATTCCCGATTGTTGATCACTGGTTCCAGCAGAGCGAAAGGGTGTGGGGCTCATGTCCATCCAAGCTGACACCCGAAAAGCCAATACACCCCAATACCATCCAGGGCAGCGGATGTGGTTATCAACCCAGGAAATCCGTCTACAACTGCCTTGCCGTAAGCCGAGTCCCCGCTACATAGGTCCATATACCATCCAGAGGCAGATCAACGAAGTCACCTACAGGTTAAACCTACCCCCAAATCTTCGCATTTCTCCATCATTCCATGTGTCCATTCTTAAGCCATTCACTGACTCTGTTGCCTTTCTCCACAAACTTCCTCCTCCTCCCGAGCTCATTGAAGAAGACAATGATATCTGATTGGCTTGAGGAAATGGTGGGTGGAGTCCACTTATTTGTGGATTTGTCTGCACTTCGACGCTAGAAGTGTTTTAAAATCCACAAATGCTTAAGGGGATTTACAAATAAATACCAGGCAGAGTTGTGTTTGTGGCATTAAAAAAACATTTGTAAATATATATTTTTGTGAGTTTTATTATTTTTTTTGTGAAATTTATTTGTGGATCATAATCTATTTATTTGGAATAATGCAACAATTCTCACCCCACAGACTTCGCGTTGCTTCAAGTGCATCATTCTGCGCCCGGAATGCGCATAATCACTTTGCCGCTTTTTTTTGGAGGCTTTTATATTATAATTATTAGGGGAGGTTTAAACACTGGTGGCAAGGGGGAGTGGCTAGGGGAATATCACTCATGGGCCACGCCCCCTCCCCCTGGGGGAATGGACCTGCCACCACAGCTATTCTGAGATCTGCTCCTTTATCTATTACATCCTACAAATCTGTGAGTGTGACATATGTTCATATAACATAAAATACTTTTTTTTATGGCAAAAATGTTTTTGAAAAATAGAAACATGCTCATAGAAACATGCTCCAGCTCACATTTTTAAATAAAATACAAAATAAATTTAAAATCAAATTAAAACAAAATAAAATAATTGCTTTAGAAGTCTTAGGATCATTGACATTTTTTGAGACTATTAAGCATATTTTCACATTTTATCTTTGAGGTACGTAATATATATATATATATATATTTTTTTTTTTTATTTTTTTTTTTAATTAGAGTGCAAATTCTTAATATCATTTTAATTTTGAGGTCAAATATAACTTGTTTATGTTTTTCAGATGTTTTTTAAGAATCTTACTTTTGTTTTAAATAGTAAGTTGGAGAATTTCCGTGCAACCAACTTAATTCAAAGTTACATTTCTACATACATTTGTTTTAAATTAGACTTTTCTTTCTACTCATCATCCTAAACCCATAACAAACTAATATTACATTACTAATTAAGAGGATTTCTGTCCTGTGTGGTTAATCATTTCCTGACCTTTGGTGACAATTGAAGGTTTACATGGCGATTTGTGTGTGTGTGTGTGTGTGTGTGTGTGTGTGTGTGTGTGTGTGTGTGTGTGTGTGTGGGTGTGTTTATGTTACCTCTTGGGGACATGGAGGTGTTTTTTTACCTTCCATGTGGGGACACGATGACCAACTGGGGACAAAATCTGTGTCCCCATAAGGACGCCCATTGGAACTGATAGAAAATAGCATGCTAATATAGCCTGTGCAAATTTCTAAGTTCCTTCCTTGTGACCCCAGAAGGTGGTTTTACCAGTGTTGGAGTGTGAGGGTGTGTACTCGGATTTGCCCCTGGAGCCGGGTCTTGGTACTGCAGTGTGCATATTTAATAAATCTCCGCCTCATATTTACATGTATGGCGGGAAACTAAGAAGACGTGTTCCCCCCTATGGTTCGGTCCTGGTACAGCATTGTGCACAATAAATAAATGCCAGATATTACGTATCAATAAATGCCATATTTGGACACAAGGAAGTTATCTCAAGTTAACTTTTGATGGAAATCAATTATGTATTATAGTAAATTAATAAAGTATGATGAATATAGACGATCCTACGCTTTGTCTATAAAAAATAATATCATTTTCAGACACTTATAGCCTAGTAGGATGTTTAGATCTTGTTCTACAAGCAGCCATAAAATATCAAATAGTTTTACCAAAACGTTGAAAAACAAACACCTGCTAAACATAGTCAATTACTAGTACTGAAATCAGAAACCCATGTTGTAATTCATCTTATGTTAGAATCATGTTAGTAGATCGCGTTGATGATAGCTTACTTAGGCTAGCTAACAAGATAGCATAGGCTACGTGATTACCGTAGGTACAGCTGTCCACGCAATACACACAGCGGCCAATACAAAGTAATGATGAAGCTATGAAACAACGTAGATTATGTAATTATTATCCTACCTTAGACATGTTGTCGGCGAAGATAATGTCCAAACTATCGTTTGATGTCATCATGTCAAATCTATTTACTCTGCAGCATAACTTCACTGACTGACAGCTAGATTTAGCGTGGCAAAAGGTGATGATCCGGTTTCGCGCAGTAGATGAGATAGAGTCCAGCGGGCCCGCCATCACTGGCGTTTTGCTCATCGTTATTCTAGAGGACTTCCAGCGTCAGCCGCCGCTTCCGACGGTGTCGCTATCTTGCCGCTGGTTTATAATAAGTGTGTTCTGGCGGACCACGGTCGGTCCACGGTTCTTAATCAGTTTACTCATGCTAGCCAAAATTCACTAAAGTTATAGG
The DNA here is from genome assembly GCF_016745375.1 of Pimephales promelas. Next base: position 713,537 of record NW_024121255.1, read on the forward strand.
CTAATGGATAAAAAAGCAATGTACACCAGTCTCAATAGCAGTTGCAAATTTATTTTTATTAAATTAATTTTCAGTGAACAGATGAAATGGATATATTGCATTACATTTATCAGATTATTTTATCCAATGTGACTATTAGTCGAGTACATTATAGGATAAGTTGGATCCTTTTGAAAATTAACCATGGTTTTACCACAGCATTTGCAGTAAAACCATAGTTGCTAACAAAATGAACCATGGTTTCACAACAACCAAGGTTTAAAAACATACGTTTATAGTCATGATTACCATAATTTTACAGCAATTATTACAGCAATATTAGCCTACTAGTTGAACCATGGTTTGAAAACTAAAATAAATAAATAAATAACATGGTTGGTAGTTGTACCATAGTAAAACCACATAGTGCTTTTCACAATACAAATTGTTTCATAACAGCTTTACAAAAAATGCATGTTCAAGGTTATATACAATTGCAAAATATCCTTTAATCAGCCAGAAGCGACTGCTACTCACTGGGAGAGCATTTTGGCAACAAAGTAATGTCTATAAGATAATACAAGTCATGAGTTTAAAGTCCTAATTGCTATCCTTCATCATTTTTAAAGGTTGCAGATTTTCAACCTGCTATTCTTACAATGTTGGTAATATGTTAGAACAATGTTTACTCTTTCTCCTAGTTAGGTATACTAAGATATTCCTGTTATTTGTCAGCAAAACTGTCATGCAAACGTTCCCTTCCCTTCCCTGTTCCACAGAAAAGGCTTAAGATAGTCCCAGACTAAAATGCATTTTTTGAACTGTCTTAACTGGAAGCAACTTGCACAGACATATCTTAAAATATTTCAATGTCACTGGTTTGTCTCAAGAGATGCACACAGTAATGTTTTTTTTTTCCTTCTTTTTTTTTTCTGAAGTACATTTTAAAAAGCTACTTAAATATCCTAATTTAACGAAGGCCTAAACTGGTTTA
>NW_024121255.1:715009-769331 GCF_016745375.1 Pimephales promelas
TTGGTCAGCTATTTCAGTCATGCAAGTACAGCTCGTATCTCTTTGAATGGGGAACATCAAATTCTCGAAGCTGTTCACCAAGATTAAGATTAAATTTGAAATATTCAATGAAATGTGACAAAATCTCTTAAATTTGTTCAAACAGTCAAATCATGACAAAATGCATTTTTTAGGCTTAACCAGTCAATGCGAATGTGCAGTCAATACGTTGGCGTCTCAGAACATTGACTAAAGCAACCGGAACTTCTAGCGGCAGCTGCATGAGATTTTACCGAGCCTTTACAATTACCAAAAAACAATTATGAAAAAAATGTATCATGGTTCCTATGTTAAACATTGATAATAATATGAGTGATTAAGTTGGCTTCTGAAGATGATGCGACACTGAACACTGCTGAAAATTCAGCTTTGCATCACAGGAATAAATGACATTTTAAATTATATTCAAATAGAAAACAGTTATTTTAAACTTTAATAATATTTAGCAATATTACAGTTTTTCCTGCATTTTTTTATCAAATGAGCTTAGAGACTTTTTTCAAAAACATTAAACAATATTTTTTAACCCCACCTTTTTAACAGTAGTGTACAGTATGAATTTTTATTTTTTTATTTTGCGATGTGCTCATTATTACATTTAACGGTGTTTAACTGAATGTCAGATGACGGTAAAGGTCATCTAAAAAATAATCGATAAACAATTTTTTAATTTTTCATTAATACAACAGTGAAACTGTTAGATAACTATGTGTGACGATACCACAAAGGAACCTCAGATATAGTTTTTTTGCCAGACTGACCCTATTGAACTTTGACCTTTGCACCCTAACCTCTGATTTCACAGGCACATGCAAATGAAAGAGAGTGACCCACAGGAGAAGGATTTCAATTATGATTGGCAGGGTAGACGGAGCGCTTCAAACCCCACTGTGTATGCGGACATATTTGTGTGAGTGTGGCAGCTGCTTTAAACATTACCTGGTGACCACAAAACACACACACACTTTTATCTATCATGCACAAACACGCGGCAGACTCCCCCAGGATCCCCGTACCTGAGTCAGTGAAGCGTCTCGCCGCAGAGTTTCTCAGCCAATCAGAACGGCAGAAACACCGGCCAGCCTGACCTCACAGTTAGTAAGCCACCACAAACAGATGAGTGAGAAACAGTGTGTGTGTGTGTGTCACAGCTGAATGTGCTCTTTCTATTGTGTGTGTGTGTGTGTGTGTTCACTGCAGAGAATTACTCATGTATGTGTCAAGCATCTCTTGAGTCTCATAAACACTGTGTGAGTGAATATTTGTATAATGCAATAACAGAAATCTTATCCATCTCATTTAAAGTTTTGATTTTTTTTTAAGGAAAATGCATGGGAACATGGAAAAATGTCTTAAACTGAGCTGACAGATTCACATCTTATGGTGCTAAAATATCCAATAACTAAAGTCAACGCAGATTTAGAAGAAAAGGTGAATATGAATGTGAAAGTTTGGGGACAAACCATTTTGAGACATCCAAGGACATTGCCAGTTGGGAAAATTACAAAATTAAATTAATACTCATTATAATTAGCTTATATAAGATCATTGGAAGTCTACGGTATGTACTCGTTTAAAGTAAAAGTGAATGTGTGTAGTGTCAATAGCGTATTTAGCTCAAGTTTCCTTTTTCCAGGCCTAGTTAGCCTATTTAGTGAGTGGAATTTTTTTTCAATGGTAACAACCACATGTACACACAAATGTGTAAACTCACACACACTAACACACACTATGTACACAGACGACTAAAAAGACCCATCCTTCCATACAACAACCCTTCTCTTTCTCTCTTTTACTTCTGTAATGGAAGAGTGGAAAATTCCTTCTGTTCAGCACACAGTGATGGACATTGATGAGGATTGACGAAGAACATGACCCCTGCTCTACAACACCATCTTTATCCAATTCACTCTTACCTTTTAGGCACAAAATAAAAGTTTGTGATAAAATCCGGAGGTATTAAGTGTATATGAATAAACAAGCACATTTCTCTCACAGAGAGGATCCAAAATCATTATATTCCTGTCGGGTCTGGAGTTTATGTAGGGCGCACCCTGGCGGACAGTGGCGGAAGTGCAAGGTATTCGGTTACAGGTATCACTGGCATCAACAAAAACAAACGAACAGTGGTAGAGAGCTCAGACCAGGCCGCACAAGATGCGCTAAAGCAGAGGTACCATAAACATCATTATGAAACGGATAGTTGATTAGCCAATTCAGCGTTTCAGAAGGGCTAAAAATACATAATACAGCTATGAAGGGAAACACCTGTTCACCAGCTACTGTAGGCCTATATATCACTGCGCACCTCAGTTACACCTCAGGGACTACATCTTTTAGCGGAAGCGCCACATTTGCTTCAAATAACGTCCTTAGCTGTGCTATAATAATTGTACAGCATTAGCACACTACAGTTTCTATTCACTTTCAGGTTTGCTGGAAGTGGTTCAAATGGTTAATTTCCAAGATTTACCCATGGCTTTAACCCCTAGCTTCGTTTTTTAATTTTAAGGGACTTTTTTCCTTGCTTTCCTGCCCCAGTTACGTGCAATGCATTTGGGTAGCTATCATAAAATATATGGTTTACTGGTTGTCAGAATGGTATTTATAACACACACCATAAACAACCATGCAAAGTCACAGAAATCAAACCCTTCACTGCTCTGAAAACATGGCTTGTGTAAAACTGTTGAGTAGCCTATTTTATACCCGATTAAACATTTGGTTGTCGTATTTTAGTATATTTTTGATATAGGCTACACACTGGCGAACGTTCTGTAGATTAGATTGTGTCATAAAACATTCCTGGAATGTTATAAATAGGAATATTGCTGAATAACTTCTATAGTCAAGTGGCCTACAATTTAAAGCACATTTTATTCTCGGTTTACATGATGCAAGAAATGTCATTACATCTAGGTCTAGCTGTTATCCTAAGACCTGTCCTGAACAGTTATTCATTCATTCGCTGTAAAAACGTTGCAGCCTACACTTACAATCAACTTGGATGTTTCAGTCATTTCGACTTAAACTTCATTAAACTGATTTTTTTGTAGCCTATAAATTATAAAAAAAAGTTGAAAATTGCTTCACTTATTTTGATGTGTTAAAGCAATGTAGAAACATATGTTGTCATAACTTATTGATCATGTCATTTTCATTAATTCATTCATTCGTGACGCGTACCAACTCGCATCACAGGCATCAGAGCCACGGTTGAGAGTGTAACGGAAGTCTTGTTTGTTTAGCGTCTCAGTGCGGTCTGACTGTGATGTCCAGTTGCAAATACACACGTACACACAAACATACACAAACATACACCCACAGTGAGACTATTTTCAACGGACGCTTCCAAGAATTCCAAGTTTCCACGAGCGCCTCGAATAGAACCTTGAGCGCGTTTCCCTAGAGCGCAAAAAATACCGGAAGCGATTACATTCATCTTGAGGCGAAATAAACTGATAATGATTCTGAATCTACAGCATGGCCATTGTAGTCGAATTCAACAAATCACTAAACGAGCCGGTTCTCCTAAATGAACCAAAACACGTGAATCTGTCTGAAGTGGTAACTGAATTAATGAATGAATCGCTAATCACTGTTGGACTCTTAATAATACAGAAACCGACAGGCTGTTAACATGACAACATGCAGGGTTAATTCAGGATAATTGGGACATTTTCCCAGTCACATCCATGACAAAAAGTGTCCCTATAAACACACAGTCAATTAGACTACTGTGGTTTCACTGAATGAATGAAATGTTAATTATTTGCTTTAATATATAGTTAAAAACCAACTGGGATAATATTAAATGGACCCATAAAGGAACAATAAAAGACAATACAAATAGCGAGAATGCGTTGTATGTAAACGTCCCCTTCCTAGAGTTAGAAATGAACCCAAAGACCTGACCCACAGTCAAGTCCACATGGGCTATGCCAATGCGCAAAAGTGTTGTACTAAACAGACCTAGGAGTTCTTGGACCTCTTCAGAAACCTATGCTGCCAGCGCGTAATGATGGTGAAGAGCTGGCTCGAGCACATCTCTGCTGGTACACCTGGACCCTTTCAGTTAAAGATCGGGTTCTGTTCAGTTCTGAACGCTGGCCAAGTAACACAGGTAAAGCGGCGCGCGAACAAGCACCCATTCACCCGGCACCAACACACACAAACCAGTGCGCCCTGCGCACACATCCAGTCACCAAGCGCTCTTTGTCTCCGGTGTACACCGGGTAACGGAGGTGCCCGACCTGCATGACTGACCCGTTAAGTAAGTACCTGATATGAGGTAAAACTGAAACTTACTTTGCCACCAGACGAGAGGTTCTGCGGACTCTCCTTCGGGTCGCTAAATTCATTTGTATTCATTTGTCCCGGCAGTCAAAATCCTGATCCGTTAATCTGCGTGACTGCGTCGCTGCCCGAGAGCGCGAGCCGTCGTCTCATGCATCGGATAAACCGTTGTGCGGAATGAGCACGATCTCCAACCGATCTGCTGCGCGCGACACAACCATAAATCCCTCCCGTGGAGCGACGGGAATAATCCGCGGGCGATTCTGTCCGGTCCTGCCCGGGTGCTGTAGGCATTTATGCCGGGTTGGCAACAGCTACAGCAGCTACTGGATGTTTGGTGCTTGGGGGGTTTGAGGAGTCAGGAGTGGAAGTTTCATCCTTTTTCCTTTTTTAAATAGCAGTTTGGAGAGCAGCTGTGGCGAGCGCCGGGTGTCGGGTTACACAGCAGCCGCACATACGCCCCTTGTGGGAGGGCACACCGGGGCACCTCGGCTCCTGCCAAGGTTAGGATGCCAATGGGCTTTTTACACTTCAAGATGTTAACCCAGGGTTAATTTTAAGGTAGGATTAACACTGGATTGTCTTGTTCCTGGTTTCAAAATGGTTTTGTATTTCATAATTGTTTTACACACTGCAGACATTGTTTTTTTTTTTTTTTTGTTTTTTCATGCACTGGTCAATTTGAGTTTTTGGGCTTTTCATATTGTGTTGTTTCGGACTATCTAAAAACAGTTTTAAAGGAGTAGTTCACTTTTTAAAAAAAGCTTTTGCTGATAATTTACTTCATTCATTGGGAACCAAACGGTTCAAGGTCCAAAAGACAGTTTCAGTGCAAACTGCAAACTGTTCAAAGGGCTTAAAACGATTTCAGACGATGAATAAGGGTCTTATCAAGCGAAATGATCACTCATTTAAGAAAAAAAAGACAAAGTTTAAGTTTTATAAGCTCAAATAGTGGCCTTGCTCTGTTCTGTGATGCGTGACTCTCCTATTCGAACTTGTTCATCAAAATGAACAAATCATTTCCAGAGTAAACTCGTTCATTTCGTTCGTTGAATGAACCAAATGACACGAAAAAAAGATTCGTTCATTTTAATAAACGAGTTCGAACAGGAGAGTCACAAACACAGCAGAGCAAGGCGACCATTTGAGCTTATAAAACTTAAACTTTGTTATTTTATTTTAAATGAGTGATCGTTTCACTTGATAAGACCCTTATTCATCGTCTGGTTTCGTTTAAAGCCCTTTGAAGCTGCACTGAAACTGTCTTTTGGACCTTGAACCGTTTGGTTCCCATTGAAGTCCTTTATATGGAGAAAAATCCTGGAATGTTTTCATCAAAAACCTTAATGTCTTTTCGACTGAAGAAAGAAAGACATGGACATCTTGGATGACATGGGGGTGAGTGAATTATCAACAAAAGTTTTTTCAAAAGTAAACTACTCCTTTAAGTGTTTATTTTATGGCACATTATCTATCTGTGCCATTAGATTTCAATTACGATATCTCAAAATTAGTTTTTTCTTATTTACTAAGGCCGAAATTTCTATATACACCAAACTTCACAGTTTTATTCTATATTCTGAATTCTGATTTTCATTTCAGATGGTTGTTTCATATAGTTTGCCTGATTTCATACATTTTATTCCTAAAAAAATATTTTCTGATTTAAATGTCAACAAAATGAAACAACAATTTTGTTATGAAACCAGTTTAGAAGAAAATATTGTTGATTTGACTGACCTGACAATATTGAATGAGAACAAAACTTGAACTGAATTGAGCTGGAAAAAGACGTTATCTTCTGTAGAGCTGCTTTATTGATGAATTGAATTTTAATAATTTTTAAATTTTATTTTTTTATTATTTAAATTTGTAATAATTAATGAATTTTGCATCATTTTTAACATGCTGTTCCCAAATAATGATAGTGTAAATATTCAATAGCTTTTTGTGTCTATAAAATTACTTTCAAAAATAAACGAACTCTGAAAAATATTCACTGGAGTAAAAAAATATGACAACTTAGCCCTAGTCCCCTATTTAGGTAAATTAATAAATAAAACAGATTTAACAAGTGCAACATGCAAAATATTAGCCTGGATGCCAGCCCGAACTCCGCCCACAACATTTTTTGGTCGGGAAGTTCGGTCTGGACTCGATCCATTGAGGAGTAATTATGATCAGACAAGAAAAGTTCGGGCCAATCAAATTGCCATGGTGGGCTTTATACGATGATGGACAGGTGATCTGCAGGGACGTAATCATCACGTTATCAAAGAGCGCTTGTCAAAGATGACTGCAGCTGGAGAATTGAGTGTATAGATTTCGCTGTCGCGTCTGTTGTAAAATAAATTTACAGCGCATTCATTTTAATAGACAAACAGAGAACTGCAATCAAGGCATTTGTCGATCGGAAAGATATCTTTGCCGTCCTTCCTACATGATTCGGCAAAAGTGTAACTTATCAGTTGGCTCCGATGGTCGCTAAGAAGATGGGACGTAATGAAATGTCTGTGGTCGTTGTGGTTTCTCCATCATGGAGAAGTAAGTAAAAGAAGCAACACTCGTTATTTAACTTCTAAAATAAGTAAAGTTAGGCTACGTTCTGTAGTTGACAACTGTATGCAAAGTAGTTGACTTTCTGTGTTGCTCTGATTGGTTGTAGGTTTACCGACTATTCAATTGAGTGCAGAGGTTTTTTTTTTCCTGGTTCGGTTAAGACACGCCTCATAATCAAAGCCCTATGGAGAAGTTTCAGACTCATATTCCGACAACTCATATTGAATATGAACTCATATTCATATTCCGACAAGAATATGAGTATGACGAAGTCAGGCTAGCAAAATATGTAAATCCACTAATAAATACAATTTCTTCACTTCAGTTAACATATCTGCAGACATGGTTTGATATTTAAAAGTCAGCATGAAATCAAATGTACTGTACAAGTTCCCGGTTTTTGTATTCTTTCATTAAAATGTAACAATTTGCTTTGTCACTGACCTTTTCACACACATATATTCAATATCCTTTGTTTCACTCTAAAATACATCACATAATATTAAAGTAAAACATTTTTAAGATGTTATTTTTGCTGACTCTAAACAGATGCTGAAACTAAACAGCATGTGAATTCCTGTGACTACAAATCTCATGAATATTTAATGAGACAATCATTGAGGCGGTTTATGATTGGATGTGTGGATGTTAAACAGCTTGACTAAAGCCTGGTGCACACTACGATTTTGGAGACCTGTCTGAGAGAAATTTTGTGAATCCTAAAAGATTCCTCTGATCATGGGCCAAAATCGGAAGTCGTTGATTAGTTTGACATGTTTGCCGACAGCCGATTATTGAGCATTGCAATCAAATTTGACCTGAGAGAAAATTCTAGCAGTGTCGGACGTTTTGAAGCGTAGTCCCGCTGTGTGGCTTCTCTACAACAACAGTCAACTCAAACCGATAGGAGTGCCGAACCGGATGATGCAATTAGTGAGACAACAACAAACCACCATTTGCTCCACACACACGTCTTTGTTTTTTAAGAAAAGCCGTGATCAAAATGAATACTAGAGATAGAATTTGTTTGCTAGCCACCATTTTGTATACCGCATGTGAATACGGCTCAAGGCCTGTTCACACCGGGACGAATTTCGTGCGCGTTTTTCGCCAACGTTTAACGCCTCGTGACTAAACAAAGGGCGCCAATGTGAGTGTTCACATCGACGCGTAAAAGCGACATTTTTTTTTAAAACGCCTCGGGTTCGTTGTTTTAGTTTGACGCACTGCGTCAAAAACTGTCCGACCAATGAGATTGGCGCTTTTGCTCACGTTTGAAGCTTCTGAAGTTACAGTAAAAAACAACTTGGGGGCGCGCAAACACAAAACGGTCTTGCCGAGCACACATATGCAATGGCGAAGAAGATATACGCGTCGCCGTCTACACTACACAGCGAGGAAGATGCAATGCAAGATGAATGTAGAGCTGCTGTTCTCGTTGGTGCTAAAACATAAATAACTCTATGACAAACGCGACAGGGACTACAAACATCTTGAGAAAAGACAACTGTTATGAAGTGGTATTGCAGAGCAAATTGGCGCCATCTAATGTCAGGGAATGTATTTGCATGTTCACTCGGCTCATCGTCAGCGAAAGTGGCGTTGCGTCATCTTTTTTTTATTCTGCGTTTAGACGAGCGCTTTGTGTGGGAAATCCGCGTGCAAATGGAGACGCAAAAGTGTGTGAAATTCAATGTAGTATGCACGTCAGGCAGCTAGGAGTGCATACTACAACAACACCAAGTCCACGCGCCTGCGTACAACCTTCACTGTCAAGCAGACTTTTGCGTTTTTACTGTTTACACAGGAACGCGGCGGTGGAGCGAGATTTCCACTCTGGAGGGTGGTTTCACTTTTTTGCGTTTTTGAGCCTCAAAAACGTCGTCACCGTGTAAACGAAAGGCACACCCGATAAAATATTTTTACGTTTTCACCCGCGAGCATTCTCGTGTAAACAGGGCCTTAGAGAGTGCGTAACTGCAAGCAGGTTGAGTTAAGGACCTATTAGCCTGTGAGAGTTTCATGACAGAACTTTGTATATTGTACACTACTGTAGGATTGTGTTGTTTCTGATTCTAAACCTTTAGCGATGCTACACTCTTAGAAAAAAGGGTTCATTGGGGTTCTGTATATGAAGCATAGGGTTCTTTACTCAACTCCAAAGAACCTTTTATGCTAAAAAAGGTTCTATAATTACAAGAAGGAACCCTTTTGGCACAAAGGTTCTTTATAGGCTATTATTCATTCAAATATGACATTATTCTCCAACATTTTGTAGTTGGAATTAAATTGTTTATTAAACTGTTGTAGTAACTTAATATCACATTTTAATCATCCTGATTTTTGGAGGAGAAAAACTGAAATGGCACTCTTCGTGTGATATTAATTAACTACATGACATTATATAAATTTTATTTTGTGATCATTCACATGCATTCATAAATAAATTTTAGGGTCATGATCTTTGTCAATAATATGAAATATTTAATCCGGAAAGGACAAAACAAATGATAATGAATGAACCCAAAAGGTTCCATAGAACCTTTTTCCTGGTTACAAAGAACCCTAAAGGGTTCTTATTATTATATAGATATATTATTTATTATATTTTATATATTATTACTGTATAGAACGTTTTAGGGGTTCCAAATACAAAGCGCTGATAGAACCTTTTAAGGTTCCATGAAGAACCTGCAACATCCATTGAACTTTTCTATTGTATACAAAAGGTTCTTTATAGTAGAAAAAGGTTCTTTAGATTTTTAAAATGTTCTTCACACAAACAATCTCTTTCTTTCTTTCTTTCTTTTTTTTTTGCTTCACTGAAATGTTCTTTTGGGAAACCAAAATGGTTCTTATATGGCATCACTAAAGTTGTATTTTCTCAACCTGTTGAAAATCCTTCAAAGCGTCTGATGTCCTGGTTGATACCTGCAGATCTCTGAAACCTGCTCTGTACTAAACGATTTAAGCATGAAGAAAAACAGCAAACAGTTTCTCTATGGCTTGTTCAGAGGAGAAATGGGTCCGAAAAGTTACTGCGTAAAGCATTTCCTCTAATTATGTGCATTTTGGATGTGTAACCGCTGCTTAAACCTGGCAATTTGCCATGGATATTTACCAGCTTGAATATAACTCTCTGTAAAGATACAGATCCTGATCTAAATATGGGCCCTACGCCCACGCCCAGGCAAGCACGTCCCGCCCTGTAAACGCAAGTGCATTTAAGTATACATTTCTACTGTACCGCACATGCACTGTTGGCCATCAGCAAGAGTGTGTTTTCCCCTCCATCAATCACTTGACATTCTTTCATCTTCATGCTTTGCGTTTGGTTGTGTATGTCACTAATAGATCATGCGGACACAGAAAACAGGCAGAGATGAGGCCACACACCTGGATACGGTCATTACACAGGCTTTAGAATGAGGGTTTTGCACAGATTTACAGTAGGATAGAAGCACCACACGGATCACATTAATCCAAAGACATGAAATCAGTGCGGATGGGTTTAGCAGAGCATATGAAATACTGCAACATAAAACACCTAAGCACAACACAGTTAAGTCAACATGAAATCAAATTTGAGTTACATTTCAAAGTAAAAATAAATTACTTTCATCAAAATGCAATAAAGGTCCATGCAGCCAAAATAGCATTAACCACCAGCCAAAATTCTGTTAAACATCATCTTACTTATTTTGTAGGTAATGCAGCCTTTCTACAAATAACATTAGCATTAAAGGGATAGTTCACACCAAAATGAAAATGCTGTCAGTAATGACTCGCCCTCATGTAGTTCCAACCCCGTAAAGCCCCGTTCACACCGCCAGCGACACGCAGCGACAAAGCGACAAGATTCCATTCATTTCAATGGAATGCTGGCGACATCCGGCGCGACAGTGACCGTTGGCGACAGAATGTCAAGCGACAAAAGTTGAGAATTTTCAACTTTTTGCAAATGAGAAGCGATTTTCGCGAGCGACAACCAATAGAAAAGAAGACTTTCAGTGGAGCTCACGTCACCGTCTCGAGTGCAGGGCAGGCAAGACAGAAAGAAAGAGTTTGAGGACGATTTCACTGTTTTATATGATTTGACTGTAACCACATACATGGATAATAAAATGATGCATGGAAAAGAAACTGTCGACAGTCTCAGTGAGTTTAATTCATACATCTAACGTTATAGTTCGAGTGTTGTAAATTTATGATGCACGTTTAGCACTGCTGCAGTTCATTTTACAATTTCCCCTGCATTACGTTGACTATTAGGGACAAGAAAATTGATTATTTGTCAAATTCGAATGATGTTTTTATAATTTGTGACAGTATGAGTGAGTTTAATTTGTTCATTGATTTAATGATTTAATGACAAATGATTTTCCAAATCCACTGAACACAGCTGTGGAGATATAAAAACACTTTTCTTTTTAACCTTAAAAGTCATTTATTACCAGTCAAATTAAAATTATATATCACTTGTGATGGACTTTTGTATAGATATGGCCAGACGTGCAGTCTACCAATAACATCAGAGCGACAGCACTACGAACGCCCACAAGCGACATCACAGTACAGAGCCTAGCGACACACAGCGACAAAATCGCTGCGGTGTGAACGGGGCTTAAGACTTTCGTTTATCTTCAGAACACAAATTAAGATATTTTTGATTAATTTTGAGAGCTGGATCACTCCTCCATAGGCTTCTAAAGGATTGAAACTTGCCGGCCCAGAAATAGTCCACGTGACTACAGTGGCTCAATCTTAAGTTTATCAAGCGACGAGAATACTTTTTGTGCACACAAAAACAAACAGAAATAACGACTTTATTCACCTATTCATTCCTTCTCTGTTGGCCTTGAGAATTCACGTAGTGAAACTACGCAAAGCTTCTAGGTTGTACGTCACACACGTACTGTGTTACACGTACATGTGACGTACACAGAAGCGCAGCGCTGTTACAGTATAAATCTCACGGCCCACAGAGAAGGAAATTAATAGGTGAATAAAACCGTTACTTTTGTTTGTTTTTTAGCACAAAAAGTATTTTCGTCAATTGATAAACTTAAGATTGAGCCACTGTAGTCCCTCTGACTATTTTAACAATGTCTTTAATAACTTTTGAGCCGGCAAGTTTCGATCCCTTAGAAGCCTATGGAGGAGTGATCCAGCTCTCAGATTTAATCAAAAATATCTTAATTTGAGTTCCAAAGATGAACGAAAGTCTTACAGGGTTGGAACTACGTGAGGGCGAGTCATTACTGACAGAATTTTTAATTTTGGGATGAACTAATTCTTTAAGGTAATGAAGGTTATAGCAATAACAGCAAATAACAATACAGTACATCTAAAAAATGAAGTATTATTTGGGAGATGCAACAGGAACCTGACTTCACCTATGTGTATATATGAAGAGTTCAGATGCAAAAGCCTCTAAATAAAATACCATTTGAAATTTTCTTCTTTAATGATGATTTTTATCAAACTTGTATATTTAAGTTCAGTAATTTTACTTAAATAACAATTAATAGGTAATTATCATTGCCATTTAAGTGAAATCACTGAACTTAAATATACAAGCTTGATAAAAATGATCATTCTAGAAGAAAATTTCAAATGGCACTTAGAGGCTTTTGCATCTGAACTCTTCATATATATATATAACCAATGAATGAAAAACAAATTAACAAATTAATTCAAGCAAACCTGAAGCTGTTTCATCAAAATCAGAATATCCTTTAATGAAATGAAGCGTGAATTAAACAGTTTGGCTTCTTCCCTGTGTTTTTGTCCAATCTGTCATTATTGTGTCAGGAGTGTTGCTTTTGTATTCAAACATCATCTGTTATTCATGTATCAGAGAATGTTAAGAACACGTCCACAAATCAGACTAAGTTTTCCTGTTAATCCTCTTTATGAACTAATCCATCATCTCACACGAGCTGTTTCTCAGAGCTCTGGCTCTATAGAACCTATATCACCACAGTTCAAAGGTCACCAGACTGCTTCTCTCTTCAAACATGACTGGAAAACAACTACACTGATACTGCATATACTGTGAAGCTTGGGGATAGTAAGCAATTAATACTTTTATTCAGCAAGGACACATTCAATTGATTAAAATAAATGCATTTATGTAAAAAAAAGATTATATTATAAATATTACTCTTTTTAACTGTATTTTTGATCAAATATCTGCATATGTGTTGAGCATACAAGACTTTCTTGATGTTTGAGCATGAAAAAGGTCTACAAAGTTACAAAGCACAAAGTCACTCCAAAGGGAGTAAAAGCCTGTTCACATCAAGGACGATAATATATAAGGATAATGATAAAGAGAAAAACAATATCATTGGAATCACTTTCAGAATGATTTTTTTCCAGCTGATGAAGAATAAAAACATTACCAGCCAATCAGATTCCACTCCACCTTTAAAGAGCTTTAGCATTTAAAGTGGCAGACGACAAACCCGCAGCAAGCGTTTAGAATAAACAGAACGTTATAGTTTGTTGGTGTGGACACTTATATATTTATCATTATGGTTATCTTCAAAGTTATCATTCTTATCATGATGCGAACGGGCCACTGCTCACAAATCAGTGTCACTGTTTCCGAACTCCCTTAAATGCCTCAATTGTAGTTTAAACATCACAATATTCTCATTTAAATAATTCCCACGCAAGGAATACACAGAATAAAGGGGCGGAACCTGGTTAAGATAGTTAGTAGTAGCATTGAAACTCACAAGTATGTTAAGGGTGTGACATTTCCCAAACACGGTCAAAGCGGTTGACCAATCACCACACACTGATCCAGCTGACCAATCAGAGCACATTGTGCTTTACAGAAGGAGTGGCTTCATAAAGACAAGAACTAAACAGAGCATTACTGACAGACTGAGATGAGACGAGCTGCAACAATATATGAAAAATAATGTAGTTTTTAAACATTCAAGCATGAAAACTTATTCTAGTAGACCACCCAAAAAAATCAAGACATATAAGGTATAACAGGCCCCATTTAAATTGTAACTAATACTGTGCAAAAGTGCTGTAGACTAACTGCTGTCTTATTCTTATAGCATAAAATTAACCTGTTGCCCATCCACACACCCTCTGCCTCAGGCTACACACACTTTGAAAGCAGATATATACCCTGTTGTACAAGACACTTACTTTGTGTCTCTAAATTATGTGTTTTAAACTTTAGTTCCTCCTCCTGTGTTTCAGTCAGGGTTTTATTCAGTGTTGCACTAAAATTACAGCTTAGCTTGTGTGTATTATTGTGTATGCGTGTGTGTGTGTGTGTGTGTGTGTGTACCACCCAGACTGCTTTGATTATGCTCATGTTGACCCAAAGCTTTAATTACAGTCCAAACCAAATGATCCCAACACTCCACAAATAACCTAGCCAAGACCAGATCAAACGCTCACAGAGCTCACACACCATCATTAAGGAGGACACGCCCCCAAGTCTGTCGTGGCACACCCTGAGCCAATCACAGAGCGGCTCGAGACGATCTCCGAGGCCTTGCTGCATATGAAGAAAAGAAGACATCAAATAACTCATAATACTCACTGTATTACAAATGATGGAAAATCTTTTCCACAAACGACCAAATAATGATCCATACTCAGCAAAAAGCGGCCTCAAATGGCTCCAAGCTTCTTAATCATCTAAATTCAATCAACTAACGATAAATTTGACCATTTCAAGTGTTTTGAAATCCTTGTAAATTCGAAATGTGCAAAAACAAGGTTATTTACAGTGAGCGAGACAGAAATAATTAATAGTTAGTGGTGCTTGCCCATGCAAAATAGTAATACAGTAGCTTGCCTTAGTAAACACCACTAATGAGTAAGTTAATAAATGAACTCATGTTGACCTCAGCTTTGGTCATCTCTTCACAATGGATTTTTGTGTATACTGTGTTTTATCAGCTGTTCTGCGTTTCAGTGCTGACCACAGACCATCAGGATAATAATGGTATGAATGATATAAATTGGTCTGGCAGATGCTTTGCTAGTATTCTTATAGCACTGAACACAAATAGATCATTCAGTGGGTTCAGTAGCTGCTCCTCCTGCAGATTAATAGCTTGATTCAAGCACACGGCTAAATCAACGAGCGCCAAAATCAACATGGGGCTGGAATGATCTCATTCATCTAAAAAAGCATCTCTAAAGAGTTCATAGATATCATTGTAGGGGATATGAACTTCAATATCATTAATTCAGTGTTAGTAAATGACTAGCTAGGTTTCATGCACTGTTCTAACATTATAGTGAGTTGGCTCATGTGATTTATGTTTTTCGTCCGAACTTCCGTTAAAGCAGCACTTTGCAAGATTTCCGTTTTTGTCAGACTGTGACCCCTAGAGTCGCTGTGGGGGTACTTGTAGTGTCGTAAATAGCATTCACGCAGAGATGTCTCTGCACTCACGACCTGATCCCCTCCCCCCTTTATACCGGTACCTGTTCAGTAGGATGGAAGCTGTAACGAGTGGAAATAAGGTGTGGCCCCTTTAAGAGCTGCGCCCTGTTGAACTGTCGGCAGTCTGTATTGTATGTGTCTCGAACACCGCACCGAAATAACGGCGCCGGGTTATTTCTGTTTGATGTTTATTTTATCAGATCTTTCTTGCCGTAATGCAATTTGTTACTTCGCGAGACCTGATATAAATATTTAGTATTTATAATATCCTAAATACTAAACTAGAGAGCATATTGAGACACACCCTAAGATATGAAAAAATGATTCTCATTACATAACTAAAAAAAAAACATTGAATCTAAACTGTAAAAAAACAATAAGTAAAATTTACTTAATTTTTTCAAGGCAAGTTTTTGCACTGATATTTTTTGAGTAAATTTCACACATAATTACTGTAAGTAACTATACTTAACTAAGTTAAGTGAAAGTACCATAAGAAATTAAGTAATTTTTATTTAGCTAATTAAGGATTAAGTAATATCTATTCGATTTAATTGAATTTTTCTTCAACATTTCACTCAAACAATATAACTAGAATTAGACCACACTGTTTAATTAATCAATACTTGCAGTGTGTCTCATCATGTCTTCACTTTTGATATAGCATGTGTGAATGCAGACCTCAATATTTGGTAGACAAAACTTCACCAAAAAATCATTTTTATCAGTGTACACAGATCAAAAAAATGACCCAATTTGGATTTAAACCAACGATTTTTTTTTACCAAAAGGTGACAACTTTGATTTTCTTGCTGACCCAAGTCAACAGTGTCTTTTCATTATTAACCAGACATAAAATGTTTGAGTTGTCATTCCAAAATCATAAGATCGGGAATAGTATTGCTAATGTTTACTTTAGGAAACACCATTAATAAAAATTAAAAAACATTAAAGAAGAAATGGAAAAGGTTAATAGCTAAAAAGCCTAAAAAGGGGGAGGGGGGGGGGAAGCAAAAGAAAGTAGTGTTCTAGATTAGATAGCAGGGCCTCCACCCTTAACATTGGTTTCTAGTGTTTAAGAAAGTGACACACATACAAACATGTGCAGAAACAAAAAAACACAAAACACACACTTTCACTCCAAAAACACACGCTACACCCCTCCCTGATAAACACACACATATAGATGTGCCCATGTTGCAATACGTAAATGCTGGCTAAAATCATCATACACACACACACACACACACACACCCACAGGCATTTCCAACTGTGGCACTCGAAACCAAAGTGTGGTCGCGTGTACAACAATAATCACCAACCTGCTCTCATGTCATACTACACCAGAATAACCTACACACATGACAGCACTAGAATAACCAAGATACATAACACACATGCACTGCAGACATGTAATGTTCAATCTTAGTTCTAAGAATAAATTCAGTGCGAACGCACAAGTATAAACAGTCATATTTTGAGCTAAAGGCGGAAATGCAAACCTCACGGTAATGTGATCTCAACGCATAATAAGACTTATGATTATTGTAATCATCCTGTTTTGTGGTAAACAGAGCAAACGCACCCCAGATAGACGAGATTCATGTGTGTATTTGTTCATGTGCTTTCACTACAAGGATAATTCACATTTCTAAGCAAGAGTTTTCTAAGATGGTTTTTATTGCTCCGAAGTTGCACATTTTCAACTCATGAGAGTTTTCAATTATGAACAGTGATGTTCAAAAGTTAAAAAAAGATGAAATTAATAATTTTATTCATCAAGGATGCATTACATTGATCAAAAGTGAAAGTAAAGTAATGTATGTTTCAAAAGATTTCTACTAATAAATGGGGAAACAAATGTATCACAATTTCCACAAAAAATACTAGGCAGCACAACGGTTTTCAACATTCATAATAATAAGAAATGAGCGGCAAATCATCATATTAGAATGATTTCTGAAGGATCATGTGACACTCAAGACTGGAAGAATGAAGCTGAAAATTTTGCTTTGCATCACTGGAATAAATTACATTTTAAAATAATATTTTAAAATGTAATTTATTCCAGTGATGAAAAGCAAAATCTCACCTGCATTTATTAGATCAAAAATACAGTATAAACAGTAATATTGCAAAAAATGTTTACAATTTAAATCAACAGTTCTCTATTGTAATATTACAATAGAGAACTGTTGATTTAAATTGTAAACATTTTTTGCAATATTACTGTTTATACTGTATTTTTGATCTAATAAATGCAGGTGAGATTTCTGTTTCGAAACATTAAAAAAATCTTACCAAGCCCAAATTTTGAAAGGCATTGCAACTTACAGTATATAAGCAAATGAAATAATTGTTGATAGTAAAGAGTTAGAGTATAGAGATAAAAAAATTGAGTTTGCAGTCATGTCTCACTTAAGTATCAACTTTGTCTAAGATGTTTCTCCTAAAATTCCAGGAGAGAAATAAAATGAAACAAGACATTGTGAGACAATAAGATCTCTTTTGAAGTTGAAGTTTGAAGTTGTAGGAATTGTGTAATGCTATATCTAGGAGAAACAATTGCATTGATATTTTTCTTTGTGAGTTCTCTTGGGTCTATGGGTGTGTGTTTGTGTCTGTCACATAGTAATTTAATGTTTTTTTCTAAGTAGACAAAACACAAACTGGCATTTAACAGCACGAGTTCCAGTATGGACAAAAATAAGTGTGTCTGAGAGAGACAGAGGCATAATTAGAAATAAAATAACAGACATTATCACTGAAGTGCACACACTTCCACATTTTATCCTGCAGTTAAATCAAAGAAACACAAATTATTATGTGCTTATGAATGTAAAGTTCACCTGCGCAGAGATGTGTGTGTGTTTGCATCACGTAGGCCTGTGTGTGTGTGTCTATGTATTTAACATGCAGAAATTTGCTTTCACCTGACTGTGAGAGAGGATCTTAGGATAACTTGTATACTGTGAAATTCCGCCTGTTAAACACACACATAGTATACATTTTCTGAAACAAATGTAAGTGGTTTTTGCATGTGCAATGCAAGTCTATGAGAATTTCTGCCAATAGATTAAATAAACACTTTTATTCAGCAAGGATGCATTAAATTGTTCAAAAATGACAGTAAAGACGTTTATAATCTTACAAAACTGATGTTCTTTTGAACTTTCTATTCATCAAAGAATCATACAAAATTAGATTTTGAAAGCACAGTTTTCAACATGAATAATTAGAAAAGTTTCTTGAATCATTTAAATCATCATATTAGAATAATTTCTGAAGGATCATGTGACACTGAAGACTGATGCAGAAAATTCAGCTTTGATCACAGGAAAAAATGACATTTTACTATATATTCACATAGAAAATAGTTCTCTTAAATTGTAATAATATTTCACAATATTACTGTTTTACTGTTTGACCAATGCAGCCTTGATGAGATTTCTTGTCAAAAATACATATCAAACCCCAAAAAAAAAAAAAAACACGTATCGACCCCAAAACTTTGAACACTAATGTACGTGTTGAAGTTGGATATGAATGATTTGCCAGAATAAGCACCCAGAATAAATTGATTAGATACATTGACTAACATCCATCCAAACTCTGGACGTCATTGGAAATTCGTGATTTTATTGTTGCTGAATTACAGACCTTGTGTTTGGTCTAGACAACTGGAAGTTATAAAGCTCAGCTTAAGGGCCAGATCAGATAGACATTCTCCACTATAAACTCCTTGTTTTGGGTCACACATAACAGCTTTTTAAGTGCTCAGGCACCAGATAATAAAACGTTTAACGCTGTACGCAGGAAAGATGAGAGAATTCTCGGACCAGCATGAGTGTAGTCTCTCATTTAGAGATCTTCACATGCTTTAAACTTCTATATGTTCATTTACTATGCTGTAAAATCAGCCACAGTGAGGCATGCTGGGAAGAGTGACGTGCAAGAGGCGGAGCTTCATGAAGTCCAGTCACGCTAATCTCTCAGCACCAACACACACACACAATAAAGAAACATACCAGCCCGTTCTCATCCTTTAGCATCACATTGAACGCTATATGACAAAACGGCGCTATACTATGCACATGGCACCCTTTATCGTTAATATAACATGTAGGGATGCACCGATACCGATACCGGTATCTGGTATCGGCCTCGATACCTGTGGTAGATCGGGAGAGTTATTAGAATTGTCCACTAGGTGGCAGTGGTAGATCAGTCAGGGGTAGTGGGGTATATAGCCGAGGAAGAATCTGCAGGCTTGTGTGTTGTACTGGCTGACAATGTTTGCACTGATGACTGGTGTTCAGTAAACTCCCAGCTAAAGTTACCTCGATGTCTGTTGTTTATTTATTAGTACTGAGGATACTACATTTGGCGACGAGGATGGCGGCTGAGCTCGGAAGAAGCTTGTGAGTAAATCACGCGGATATTGGACGGAAGTCGAGTGACGAGGCAGCTAACGCTAACAAAAAAAACATCGAGATGGCTACGGCGATGGTAGGAACACTTACTGCTTTTGACAGTCAGACCCAAACATGGGAGGAATACGTCGAGGTATTGGGACATTTTTTCGTGGCAAATGAGATTGAGGATGAGGAGAAAAAGAGGGCAATATTGTTAAGCTCTGTTGGCAGTCGGACATACAGTTTAATGAGGAACTTATTGAGTCCAAACAAGCCTGGCGAAAAATCATATGAAGAGTTGACGGACTTGCTGCAGTCGCATTATAACCCAAAGCCCAGTGAAATTGTCCAAAGATTTAAGTTTAATTCTCGGACTAGAGCAGTGAATGAAACTGTGATGGAGTACGTGGCAGTGCTACGAGAGCTTGCGCAACATTGCAACTATGGCGATAAGTTAAAAGAGATGCTACGTGACAGGCTCGTGTGTGGCATAGCGGACGATCGCATGCAGAGGAGATTGTTGGCGGAGCCTGAACTCACATTTGAAAAAGCTTTGAAAGTGGCACTGGCCATTGAGACAGCAAATAGAGATGTCCGTGATTTGCAATTGAAAACTGTGGAGGGCATCGGGAGTAATGTCAGTAATCAACTGTTAGTGCATAATGTGGAGTCAAACCATAAATGGCAAGGAAAGGCAAAACCAGTGACATGTTACCGGTGTGGGGGTGAACATATGGCAAGTGTCTGTCGTTTTGTCAATGAAAAGTGCCATGGCTGTGGAAAAAAGGGACATTTGAAGAGAGTGTGCAAATCCTCGCCTCTGGGGGACCAGACGCTTAAGGAAGAGGGAAGAGGGAAGCACAAGCAGTCTGGAAGGTTTAGAAATGTTAAAAATCAGTCAGCGCATCATATAAGTGAATCTGGGGAGAATGTCACGAGTGACGAAGATGTTTTTACAATGTACAATCTAACAGAGCCAAAGTTAACAAAAATTGATCCCATTACTGCACAGCTTAAAATAAATGAGAACATTGTGGAATTTGAAGTGGATACTGGCTGTAGCGTGACAATTTTGGCAAAGGCTGAATATGACAAGTTAGGGACACGGGGCACCCAAGAGTTGCATGACTGCTCCATGACGTTGAAAACCTACACGGGCGAAAAAGTACCAACATTAGGAGTGGCAAGCGTGACTGTGAGGTACCAAGACCACGTCAAACAGCTACCAGTAGTGGTGGTAACAGGGCCAGGTCCAAACCTGTTAGGCAGGGCATGGATAAAGGAGCTGGGAATTAACCTTGTGAGTATAAATAAGATGGAGCAGCAAGAGTTGACATTGCAGTATGTGCTACGGCAAAATGAAGATGTGTTCAAGGAGGAGCTTGGTTCCTGGAGAGGTCCACCAGCAAAAATATACATCACAGAAGGGGTGAGTCCAAAGTTCTATAAACCCCGGGCTGTTCCCTATGCCATGAGAAAAAAAGTGGAGATGGAGTTAGAGAGACTCACAAAACAGGGGGTTATTGAGCCAGTGAAGTTCTCAGAGTGGGCAGCTCCGATCGTGCCTGTGTTAAAAGCTGATAATTCTGTGCGCATTTGTGGCGATTATAAGCTCACTGTCAACCAGGTATCGAAGCTTGAGCAGTATCCCATACCGAAATTGGAGGACTTGTTTGAGAAGTTGTCAGGCGGAAAGAGGTTCAGTAAACTGGATCTGAGCCATGCATATCAGCAAGTGATCCTTGATGAGACATCTAAGCCATATGTCACTATTAATACGCACAAAGGCCTGTTTCAGGTGAATCGTCTTCCATTTGGTGTTTCTTCCAGTCCAGCCATCTTTCAACGAATGATGGAGAGTCTGGTGGCCGGCATCCCGAATGTGGCCGTCTATCTGGACGACATTTTGCTGACAGGCCAGAGTGACCAGGGTCACCTTGCAACGCTGAATCAGGTGTTAACCCGACTGCGGGAAGCTGGTCTTCGCTTGAAGCGCAACAAATGTGTGTTCATGGAACAGGAAGCGGAGTTTCTTGGTCATAAAGTAGATGCATCTGGCCTTCACCCTTTGCCACATAAGGTCAGGGCCATACAAGAAGCCCCGGCACCGACTAATGTCACAGAACTGAGAGCGTACCTAGGACTGCTTAACTATTACAATAGATTCCTCCCACACCTGTCAACATTGTTGTCGCCTTTACATGGACTATTACGGAAAGAAACCACTTGGAAATGGAAGGCCGAACAGGAGCAGGCTTTTGAGGAGTCCAAGCGACTCATGCTGTCGTCTGATGTGTTGGTACATTATGACAGCCAAAAAGATCTGATCCTGGCCTGCGACGCTTCTCCTTATGGGGTGGGAGTGGTGCTGTCGCATCGCATGCCAAATGGGCAGGAACGACCAATCAGTTTTATGTCTAGGACATTAACGTCAGCTGAATTAAACTACTCCCAACTGGACAAAGAAGGTCTGGCGGTGATGTTTGGCATTCAGCGGTTCCACAAATATTTATATGGAAGAAGATTTGTCATTTGCACGGACCACAAACCACTACTGGCTCTTTTTAATGAGATGAAGGCTGTGCCTCAAATGGCTTCGCCGCGGATACAACGTTGGGCAGTTGCCTTGAGAGCGTATGAGTACGAGATGGTTTACAAGCCCGGCAAACATCATGGCAATGCCGATGCGTTGAGTCGACTTCCGCTATATCAGCCTTCTGTCAAGAAAGAGCAGGAGGAGCGAGTGCTGATGTTGGAGAATGTGACCCTTGTGTCAGCTGCAGAAATGAGTAGATGGACAAGCAAAGATCCTGTGTTGTCCAGAGTGGCACAATTCGTCCAACATGGCTGGCCGCCACTAGAAGGGGACCCAGTGTTCCAACCCTATGCTGTAAGGAAAACAGAGTTAAGTGTGCAAGATGGCTGTGTACTGTGGGGCTCAAGGGCAGTGGTACCGCCGCCAGGCCGGAACGCCTTGATACAGCAGCTACATCATGGGCACATTGGCATCACTCGAATGAAGGCATTAGCCCGAAGCTACTTCTGGTGGCCAAAGTTAGATGCCGACATTGAAGCAGTTGTTAAAAGATGTGTAGCGTGCCAAGAACATCGTAACTCTCCAGCTCCAGCACCTCTTCATCCCTGGGAGTGGCCGAGCAAACCCTGGCAAAGGTTACATATTGATTATGCAGGACCTTTTATGGGACATATGTTTTTTCTTCTGATGGACGCGCATTCCAAGTGGATGGATGTATACCCTGTAACGACCTCAACTTCAGCCAGCACAATTGAATGTCTAAGGAAGAGCTTTAGTAATCAAGGATTACCAGAGACAATTGTGTCTGATAATGGCTCATGTTTTGTGAGTACAGAATTCCGAGAGTTTATGCAGAAGAATGGGATTGAACACGTCACCTCTGCTCCTTATCATGCTTCCTCTAATGGTTGTGCTGAACGTGGCGTTCAGACATTCAAGGCAATGATGAAGAAGGCAGGTGAGGGAAGCATCGCCACTAGAGTATCAAGGGTGTTGTTTAGTTACCGCATTACACCACAGTCAACGACAGGGCTGTCGCCTGCTGAAATGTTACAAGGTAGGAAGTTGAGATCGACCTTAGATTTAATTCATCCAGACCGCCGAAGGAGAGTGGAACGGCAACAGAGCTTTCAAAAGAAATATCATGATAAGCAAGGTTCAGGGAGAAGTTTCCAGGAGGGAGATGCAGTGATCACAAGGAATTTCAGTCATGGACCTAAGTGGATTCCCGGGTTTATTATCAAGAGAACGGGTCCTGTCTCTTACAAGGTCATGCTAGGAGGTGGCAGCATGGTACGCAGACACGTTGACCAGATATTGGCCAGTTCTGAGGATAGGGACTGGATGGAACCAAAGATTATGGAACCCTTGGGGTTGTCTGAATCTTCAGCGGTCGATGTTGCAGCATCAGAGACATCTATTCCCGAGGAAACTGGCGGTGTTCCAGAGACAAACACTCAGAGTGTGGAAAAACCTGTTTTGGAAAAAGCCAAACCAGTAGTGATGGACTTTCAACCTCCAGGTACTCCAAGACAGTCATTATCCGCGATTGTACCGGTACGCCGGTCATTGAGAACTGTGTCAAAACCAAAGTATTTGAAGGACTATGAGTGTGGACTATGAAAAAAAAAAAAAAAATGCTAAAGTTTAAAAAAAAAAATGTTAATATCACTGGCACATGTAGCGTGACTTGGGGATTTGGGATGAAGGCAACAGCTTAAGGGGGAAGGAATGTGGTAGATCGGGAGAGTTATTAGAATTGTCCACTAGGTGGCAGTGGTAGATCAGTCAGGGGTAGTGGGGTATATAGCCGAGGAAGAATCTGCAGGCTTGTGTGTTGTACTGGCTGACAATGTTTGCACTGATGACTGGTGTTCAGTAAACTCCCAGCTAAAGTTACCTCGATGTCTGTTGTTTATTTATTAGTACTGAGGATACTACAATACCACATTTTCTAAAGTACTCGTACTCGTTAAAAGTCCCCCGATACCGGCGACCGATACCATGTTCTGAGAAATGGGTTAATCACAGGCGCCGAGTGCCCACCCCCAGGCTCCGGCTGCAGCTCAGAGCGGGGAGATGGGGAGACATGTCAGCCGTGTGGAACAGTGATGCGCGGGTCAATGTATAAACAACCCGCACACTACCAACGTTTTCAACTACCCGCCCGCTACTCGGACCGCAAAAAAGTAAGAAAATATTTTTTAAAAGTAGTACATGCTCATCGTAGCGTCATTGGGCCATAAACGTGTAACAACACAGCATCGCAAGAAGACGTAGCCTACATATAACAAAGGCAGCACTTTGGTCATCATCTTTCATTATTTCGGTAAATGTCTCCCACACTTACTCTTTCTATTTGTGTATTTGCGGAGCTTCCACTCCCCAGTCTTCACCTTTTCTCTTGCCGCCTCCATCTCTCTGAGTCTGCAGACTAGTGATCATAGACATGGCCGGTTCGTGAACGAATCGGTTCTTTTTAATGAACCGGTCGAACCAGTACGCTAAATCGAACTGAATCATTCGCATCAGTTCACGTCTTGCGTCAGTGCTGATCCACAAGTTACTACAGTTACTCACTTTCAGACATGCCTGACAGTCCCTCCGAGTTGAAATAAACCAATATCCCGAATTATATTTTACTCCAGTAACTCTAACAGTTCACTGAACTGAGACATGTTGTTGATACTGCTGATACTGCGCATCCGCGTATAGTAACGAACGCAGAGGTACAGCGGTTCTCGGATCACACCAGTACAGAACTGAGAACTGTTTAGACTGAGCTTGTGTGTCATCTTCGTGCCAGTTATTCAGCCAATAAATAAATTCGGCCTACAGGCCTATATTTCATAGAAAATTCTATCTAGTACTATATAAATACAAAGGTTTAATTGGCATTTTTTTCCAAACGACCTGACCGACCGCGACCCGAATATCATTAAAAATATTTTTGGATGACCCGTAACTGCGGGTAACCGCGGGTGACCGCGGCGCAGGCACCCGCTCATTTTGGATCAAACCGTGCATCACTGGTGTGGAACAATTTCAAAGTGAATGGCTTTGGATTAGGAGAATAAGTTTACTTGTAGTCGCCAAGTTACTTATAGTCAGTTGAATGTCTGTTGGGGGACCAAATAAAGTGTTATCAGATATTAAGCTGATCGTACTAATACTCTAGTCTACTAATACTCTAATGACAGTTAGTTGACATGTAATTGAAAAGTTACTTATAGTTAGTGTCATGTGTCGATGCTTTTTTAGATGAAGAGGAACCAAATCGTCTTGCTGGCAAAGAATTGTTTTATTAACTGACTCGTATAGCTACAGCTAAGTTACTCGAGCATAACACCGTCACATGCATTACGCGCTTCCTGAGGCGCCTCACTGACGTCACACATGCGCGACTCCCATAATCTGTAGTTACATATCACAACATCTCCCCCCTTTTCAAAAGATAAAGCTTCACCAGTTAAACAAGATGTACTACACATCAAATAGAGATAAACATGAACATAACAGTCTCTGGGTGGTCGATGAATCACGTCAGCATACTTATTGTGATCTCTTGATCTCAACTTAATTTCTATTTATCCTGTCAATTATCGGATCTTTGCATAACAATCTATTCCCATGAAACTTAACTCAAGAACAAAATGTAGCTTTTAACTGTACTTATCACTCGAACAGAAATACTGAGGAACAGTGTGAAGATAAGTATCAATAAGTGTTCAAGTGTCTCTATATCTATGAGGTATTCTGACCTCACGACCTCTGGATGTCACTTGAACAGTTCTCTGAGGGGACGGCTGGTGTGGTGAACACACCACAGGTGAATCTTTCGGTCTCTGAACTGAAGCAGGGTCACCATGACTGGGTCTGGCCACAGAAGGAGGGCTGCTGGGCAGCTGCAGTGGAGATCCCTCAGACTGTTGCTGCTGGTCTGGAGAGTCAGCAAGCTCCGGGACTGCCTGCAGATGTCTTCTATTGCGTCGCAGCACTGCACCGTTGTCTGTCTTTACGATGTAAGACCGGGGCTCGCTGCACTTGCTAATGACTTTCGCAGACATTTTCCACCCCTTTTCTCCGTCCAATTTCACTCTAACGGCCTGCCCAGATTGGAGTTCAGGAAGTGGCAGAGCAGAGTGACGGCGATCGTGGAAGAACCGGTAGGCTGATTTAGCCTGAGCATCCTTCTGCTGAATTTGATGTCTGTCCACAGGAGAAGCTTGTAGTTTTTCTTCCAACATAGGAAGTGTGGTCCTAATGTCTCTTCCAGCCATAAGTAAAGCTGGGCTCACCCCCGTAACAGCGCTAGGGGTGGCTCTGTAACACATTAGAGCGAGATATGGATCAGGCTGCTTCAGAATGCGCTTAGCAGTCTGCACAGCTCTCTCGACAGCACCATTTGCTTGGGGGTAATGAGGGCTGGTAGTCGTATGCACAAACCCGTAGCTTTGGCAGAAGTCTTGAAACTCACCCGAGGTGAATTGTGTGGCATTGTCGCTCACCAGCTCCAGCGGTATCCCCCATCTTGCAAACATGCCTTTGAGCCTGGTAATGACCTGGTGGCTGGATGTTGAAGACAGGTGGGAAATTTCAATGTCCCTGGAATAATAATCAGTCACAATGAGATAATTCTGTCTTTCCAGCTCACACAAATCAGCAGCAATCCGCTGCCAGGGTCCCCCAGGTAAAGGTGTGGTGAGGAGCGGTTCCCGTCTTTGAGTGCGTCTATTTTCGATGCAGAACTTACATGTTGACACTGTCGTTGTAATCTCTGCACTGATACGAGGCCACCATACTGACATCCTAGCTCGAACACGACACCTTGTTAGACCTTGGTGTCCCTCGTGTAGCTGTTTGAGCACTTCTGACCTAAGTGCAGTTGGGATAACCAGTCGATCTTGATACAGCACTAGTCCATCGGTCTCAGAGAGGTGAGCTCTGGCAGAATAATATCCATGCAGGGATGGAAACAGCGATGTCCTTGGTGGCCATCCATTTCTAATGAACTGCACAATCTTTTGCAGCTCTTCATCCTCTAGTGTGGCGGAGCGGATTTTGTCAAGTTTTTTCGATGAAACAGGCGCATTCTCTACCACTGACTCCACATATGCTTGAACGTCCTGATCAGTGTGTTCATCACTACTGTCAGTCAGTGGGCTCCTAGAGAGAGCATCAGCTATGATAAGCTGCTTTCCCGGGACGTGCTCAGCCACAACATTGAATTTCAGTAGGCGCATTAGGAGTCTTTGGCACCTTGGAGGGACTTTGTCCAGGTCGTATGTATTTATGAGGGGTACCAGTGGTTTGTGGTCCGTTTGTAGAAGGAAGTTTTCCATGCCTTGCACATAGCGAGCGAAGCGCTCACATGCCCACACCCCCGCAAGACACTCCTTTTCAATTTGGGAGTATCTCTTCTCTGCATCTGACAATGTGCGGGAGCCGAATGCAACTGGCCTTAACACACCCTCGTGTTCCTGCAATAAAGCCGCACCTAATCCATAGCTGCTCGCATCGGCGCTGATGACAGTTTTTCGGTTGACATCATAATATGCAAGTGCTGGTGCTGACACGAGCATAGCTTTCACTTTCTCAAACGCCTCTTCTTGAACATCACTCCACACCCACTCACTTTCTTTCCTGAGCAGGGCAGTGATGGGATGCAGCTGTGAGGAGAGGCCAGGCAGGAACTTTCCCACATAGTTGACAAGACCCAGGACCTGTTTAAGCTCCGTAACATTGGTTGGGCTTGGCATCTGTGTGATGGCTTTAACTTTGTCAGTGTCAGGTCTCATGCCTTCTGCACTTATGAGGTGGCCAAAGTACTTTATTTCTGCTTTGCCAAAATGACACTTGGCCTTATTCAACTTTAAACCACTGTCCTTTATGGTCATCAGAACCTCATCAAGACGGGTGTCGTGCTCTTTCCTTGTTGCTCCATAAACAAGTATGTCGTCCATTACTACGACAACTCCATCATGACCCCTTAATAGTGTCGACATCTGTCGTTGGAAGATTTCTGGAGCCGATGTGATACCGAATGGCAGCCGTCGGAAACAGAATCTTCCCATTGGGGTGATGAAGGTAGTCAGCTTTTGGCTTGCAGCATCCAAGGGGATCTGCCAAAATCCGCAGGAGGCATCAAGGGTAGAGAACACTTTAGCTCCGGCTAGCTTGGGAGCAATATCCTCTAATGTTGGCATGATGTACCTCTCTCGCTTTACCGCCTTATTTAAGCGTTTTAGATCGACACACACTCGCACTTGCTCCTTGTTCCTCTTCACGACTGGAACCATCGGGGCACACCAGTCAGAAGGCTCTGTAACCTCCTCAATTATGCCCAGGGCCAGCATGCGTTTAAGTTCCGCCTCTACTTTGGCCAGGAGGGGGAACGGGATGCGACGTGGCGTCGTTAGTGAGTAGGGCTCACAGTCAGCTTTAAGTTCGATTTTTACGGGGTCGCACTTGAGCAAACCAATATCCCCAAACACCTGACTTAGCATTACAGTGTCCATCCCGTCTACTCTCATGACCAGTCCCATTTTTGTGGCAACACTCCGTCCCAGGAGGTTGTGAGAGTATGGCCCTTTAATTACAGTTATCCAGAATCTGTACTTTTCTCCTTTGTACTCACTTGTTGCCAGGAACTTGCCAATACTCTTAACTTCGCCACCGGGGCTGATGATGGGTCCTTTCGTTGCAGTGACCAGGCGGGGGCGCTGTGGCAGTCTCATGAATGCAGCCTGTGATATAACACTGATATCCGCCCCAGTGTCTATTTTGAATTTCACAGTGCTGCCATTAACAGGTAAGTCAACGAGCCACTTATTTTCTGAATCAGGTTGATCCATTATGTCTGACACATTTTCAGTAACTTCTCCAAGGAAAAACATCTCGTCTGTGTTAGTGGTGCTGCTAGGCATTGTAACAACCTCTTTAAGCATCCTCGTCTGACAAGCTGCCTCAAAATGTCCAATTTTATTACACCTTCTGCACTTTTTATTCTTTGCTGGGCAAGGATGTATTTTACCATGTTGTCTGTTACAGCGGGAACAGGTGGAATGCTGTTTTGACTCACTGTGTTCTTGTTTTTTCTGCCATTGTCCCTCGTTACTGCTCCTTCTGCTGTGGAACGGCCGCCTCCCCTGTCTCATGGCGTCTACTGCACACTCCGACCGCAGGCTCTCATTCTGTTGCTTTATTTGTTCACTTTGGCGCGCTATTTGAATAGCTCGTTCAAGAGAGAGATCAGGCTCGAGCTGTAACTTCTGTGAAACATCGTTGTCAGATATACCAATAACTATTCTGTCCCTGATTTGCTCATCTTTAGTGTGCTCAAACTCACAGTACTGTGCCAGTTCATATAAACTTCTTACAAAAGCCTCGACTGACTCACCAGGCTTTTGTGCTCTCTTGTGAAAACATGCTCTTTCATGTATCACATTTCTCTTGGGCACAAAATGATCGGAGAATTTGGCTATCACCGTGTCGTAGTCCAATTCCGGTTTACTTTCCTCTTCATCTTCTCCACCGTCATCGTACACAAAGGAATCATAAATCGCTTCCGCCTCTCTCCCCATTGCGTAGAGAAGCGTGTTTACTTGCACTTCACCGCTATCCTTATCCAACTTTGACGCCACCCGAAAGCGGTCGAAACGTCGGCGCCACATCGGCCATTCCGCCGGCCGCGTGAAGTCAAAAGAATCCGGAGGTCCGAGCTTCGCCATGTCTTATTTTCAGAGCGTGAAGTCGGCCACTTCTGACACCATGTCATGTGTCGATGCTTTTTTAGATGAAGAGGAACCAAATCGTCTTGCTGGCAAAGAATTGTTTTATTAACTGACTCGTATAGCTACAGCTAAGTTACTCGAGCATAACACCGTCACATGCATTACGCGCTTCCTGAGGCGCCTCACTGACGTCACACATGCGCGACTCCCATAATCTGTAGTTACATATCACAACAGTTAGTAAAGTGGACTATTGAAATAAAGTGTTACCCAAGTAATTTAATCAAGGACCTAAAAACCCGTATATAAAAATATTTAAATCATGTTTTTTTTGTTTTTTTATTAAGTACTCGGTATCGGTATCGGCGAGTACTGAAATGCAAGTACTCGTACTCGTACTCGTTTTCCAAAAAAGTGGTATCGGTGCATCCCTAATAACATGCGAACCCAAGGCGTCATAAATCCTTTAGCGTAATATGAGACTACCCTACCCTAGCCCACTCCACTGAATTAAAAAATGCTAATCGGCAAAAATGAGGTCTAAAAAAAAACCAGTGTACATTGGAAAAAAGAATTGGTGTAGAGGTTCCTTTGAAAGAACTTTCACAAATAATCACAAAGAAAAACAGCAAGTAACACACTAAAGTAAACATGAAATTCTGAAGTAGAAAAACTGAAATAGTATTTTGTATTATGTGGAAAGCAGCATCCCAGTGATTTCTGACTCAGTAATGGCGCTAAACTCATTTCTACAGTTTGTTTCTTTTCCTGTCGTGGATGGAAGTTTACAAGAGGCATTTCTGAATATTCATGAACACACAGTAAACATTTTCTCTGCAAATAGGAACATTTCTAGCAGTTATCCAGTTTAAAACTGAATGATTGGCAAATGTAATTACATGACAGGCCACAAGAGGGATTCATCCCTTGTTAATTAATAATAAAACATACATTTTTCCCTCTCTCTGTCTTGATATCTCTCCTTTCTCCACTCCCTTCTATTGCTTCCTCCCGCCCACATTCCTTTCTTTCCGATGGCTTCTTCCCTTGTTCTCTCTCTTCCTAGATTCCTGTAATGCCGGCAGTGTAAGACTTCATTCAGCTCTTTTCATACGGGCCCAACAAATATTTGCCTTCGTCATTATGACCCTAAATCACCATAATCTTGCCTCTGTCTGTCTCTTCAACACACACACACTTCAGAAAATCAGTGCAGCACAAGGGGACATTGTGGAGAAAAGTGTGATTTTGGAGGCCATTAGGCTATGGTATTGTATAATTATCAGAATTATAAATTTATTTGAAATGTACTATATCTGACACTTTTCTAAAAATAAATTTATTTCAATATGGTTCAATGACGTGATGCTAAGACTAAAAATCTGATTTATAATGACCTAAATAAACCTCTTTACTGATGAACATGGTTTGGATTAATGTTTAATGCAAAATAAATGGACCAGAGGAAGGTTAAAAGCGTCATGGATTGGCCTCAATCTACCACAGCAATTACAGTCTCCTAAGCTAGATACCATCAGCCACTGACACTTTCAACCACCTACAAGAAGAGCACAGCACCACTCCTATCCTCACTCACCCAAACTTCAACCTTCCATTCGTTGTTGAGGTGGATGGTGCTCAGGGTGAGCAACAGCAACGCCTCCATCCATGTACCTTTTTTCAAAGAAATTGTCCCCAGCGAAGCAAAATACGATGTGGGAAATTGTGAGCCCATGGCGATCAAGCTAGCATTAGAAAAATGGCGCCACTGGCAGGAGGGAGCCAATCTCAGGTTTGAAGTCATTACGGATAACTTGGAATACCTTAGAGAAGCCAAAAGACTCAATCCTCGCCAGGCCTGTTGGGCACTTTTCTTCACTCGTTTTTAGACTTTTTAGTCACCTACCGACCTGTAAGTAAGAACTGC
Organism: Pimephales promelas; assembly: GCF_016745375.1. The sequence goes on from NW_024121255.1 coordinate 746,952, forward strand.
AAAGCTGATGCCTTATCACGTCTATTTCACACTGATCCCGAAAACCCAACCTCCGAAGACCATCCTCCCTCCAGCCATGGTAAGTCCCATTCAGTCGACCCATGACGAACAGATTAGCCACACTCACTGAACCTGCTCCGCAGGGAGGTCCAGAAGGAAGGGTGTTTGTCTATAGATCGTTCCTTCTGGACTCAGCACATTCCTTTCCGGGTTCTGGACACCCAGGTAGCCAGCGAACCCTCTCTCCGTGACCCAGGACGTCTCCCAATTCGTCCTGCGATGTTCAGTCTTTTCCATTGCCGCAACACCTCGTCACCTCCTCGAAGGAAAGCTGGTACCACTATCTATCCACGAACGTCCATGGTCTCACATTGGGATTGATTTTATGACCGATATGCCACTTTCAAATGCCATGACCTGTGTCTTCATTGTGGTTGACAGATTCTACAAGGCATGCAAGCAAATCCCTACAGCCTTTGAAGGGGGCGTAACATTATTTACCCACATATTTCATCATTTTGGTCTGCCCAAAGACATTGTCTTGGACCGCAGACCCCAGTTCATCTCCCGCGTCTGGCAATCCGTCTTCTTCCTTTGAGGAGTTACTATCAGCCTGACATTCGGATACCACCCTCAATCCAACAGCCAGACTGAACGTAAGATGCAGGAAATCAGGAGGCACCTGAGGTCATATTGCCACCAAAATAAGAACTGGAACCAGTTGAATATGACCAAAACTCTCTCTGTCAGTCAACCACCGGTTTAACACGTTTTCAATGTATTCTAGGCTATCAACCAACGTTGTTCCCCTGAAACCATCAGATTCCCGATTGTTGATCACTGGTTCCAGCAGAGCGAAAGGGTGTGGGGCTCATGTCCATCCAAGCTGACACCCGAAAAGCCAATACACCCCAATACCATCCAGGGCAGCGGATGTGGTTATTAACCCAGGAAATCCGTCTACAACTGCCTTGCCGTAAGCCGAGTCCCCGCTACATAGGTCCATATACCATCCAGAGGCAGATCAACGAAGTCACCTACAGGTTAAACCTACCCCCAAATCTTCGCATTTCTCCATCATTCCATGTGTCCATTCTTAAGCCATTCACTGACTCTGTTACCTTTCTCCACAAACTTCCTCCTCCTCCCGAGCTCATTGAAGAAGACAATGATATCTGATTGGCTTGAGGAAATGGTGGGTGGAGTCCACTTATTTGTGGATTTGTCTGCACTTCGACGCTAGAAGTGTTTTAAAATCCACAAATGCTTAAGGGGATTTACAAATAAATACCAGGCAGAGTTGTGTTTGTGGCATTAAAAAAACATTTGTAAATATATATTTTTGTGAGTTTTATTATTTTTTTTGTGAAATTTATTTGTGGATCATAATCTATTTATTTGGAATAATGCAACAATTCTCACCCCATAGACTTCGCGTTGCTTCAAGTGCATCATTCTGCGCCCGGAATGCGCATAATCACTTTGCCGCTTTTTTTGGAGGCTTTTATATTATAATTATTAGGGGAGGTTTAAACACTGGTGGCAAGGGGGAGTGGCTAGGGGAATATCACTCATGGGCCACGCCCCCTCCCCCTGGTGGAATGGACCTGCCACCACAGCTATTCTGAGATCTGCTCCTTTATCTATTACATCCTACAAATCTGTGAGTGTGACATATGTTCATATAACATAAAATACTTTTTTTTTTTATGGCAAAAATGTTTTTGAAAAATAGAAACATGCTCATTGAAACATGCTCCAGCTCACATTTTTAAATAAAATACAAAATAAATTTAAAATCAAATTAAAACAAAATAAAATAATTGCTTTAGAAGTCTTAGGATCATTGACATTTTTTGAGACTATTAAGCATATTTTCACATTTTATCTTTGAGGTACGTAATATATATATATATATATATATTTTTTTTAATTAGAGTGCAAATTCTTAATATCATTTTAATTTTGGGGTCAAATATAACTTGTTTATGTTTTTCAGATGTTTTTTAAGAATCTTACTTTTGTTTTAAATAGTAAGTTGGAGAATTTCCGTGCAACCGACTTAATTCAAAGTTACATTTCTACATACATTTGTTTTAAATTAGACTTTTCTTTCTACTCATCATCCTAAACCCATAACAAACTAATATTACATTACTAATTAAGAGGATTTCTGTCCTGTGTGGTTAATCATTTCCTGACCTTTGGTGACAATTGAAGGTTTACATGGCGATTTGTGTGTGTGTGTGTGTGTGTGTGTGTGTGTGTGTGTGTGTGTGTGTGTGTGTGTGTGTGTGTGTGTGTGTGTGTGTTCTGGTAATCATCACTTTGTGGGGACAAGAATCTGTTTACACAGTCACGTAATGGGGACCTCTTGCGTTGTGGGGACCAAAAATCAGGTCCCCATAAGGTTAACCCATTTAATTGGATAGAGGAACTATTCTGAAGGTTCTGGGCGGAGTTTTAGCATTGGCCCATAACACATGATTATCAAGTATTGTGCGTGTGTGTAGCGGGAGCTCTGCTGCGCCCCCAAACATTTTTGTCTGGTAATGCACTCACTTCTCCACACACACATTTTCCAATTATGGGTGGGTACCGCCCACTTCCGGGTCCTCGTTAGGAAGGAGTTCGACAGCAACTTGAAAATACAAGTATTAAATTGACAACGTTACTTCACACGGAGAACAAAGAAGAAGATTAACGTTATTTACTGAAGATGCCAACGATCTGAACTTCTGCCGAGGATAAAAGTGAAGCTTAAGGTAAGCACACATAATAAATCAATTAGGTTAATTAGATTAGTCTGCGGGCTAGCTAGTTAGTGCTAATTGTTGAGGCTAACGCAGTTACATGTTTCTCTGTTTTTCCAATTAGCGATCACATAATCATGCAATTTAATGTTAAGGACTTAATTTTAACTGAAAAGTGTTGTGTAGTCTGACTGATTGCTAATGGATTCGGTTTTTAAGGTTGTTTTTGTCTAGTTTGCGCTAGTGCTGGACGGTGGCTTATTTTATATTTTAAATTGAAGATATCTTACATGTAACGTTAACACGTTTGACTGATCAATAATTGTTTTTACATTTAAATTAACTCCATAGGCAGCATATACAAGCCACAGATCTTGACCAAAGTGCTTAACAGAGAAATTAGGTTGGCTAAAATAAAACAAAAACTAAAATAGAAAGTAGCTTTAAGAATAAACTTAATTTTAATTATGACGGTAGTTAAAATAAACTGGGGTTTGTATGGTGAGCTCGTTCAAAAGAGTAACTTGGTTAGGTTAAGGACCAAATGAATAGTTAAATAATTGCCAAGGCTAATGTTACCTGAAATAAAATAGAAGATGGTGAGTTGATGCTCTCAAGGCTAGCATTGTTGTGCCAGTCAATAAATCTAATATTATTTTATAGAGTTCATATGTCTTGTCTTACACTGATGCATACAATATCATTGTAATGCTGTAACATTACAATACCATTTTTATCTACTTCTTGAACATATTAGTTGAATTCTGCGTGTCTTCATTTTCAGTGTAATTAATTTCACATGTTTTTATTTTTCATCAGTTTGAAATGCCACCACGAATCAGCCCCCTTAAGGATGCCATGCATCATGTTGTTTCAAAAACTGACAAAACATTCAAATTAGATGTGAAGTATATCAATGCAGTGAAAGGTAAGGTGGTGTGATTTTTATCATGAAATATTTACCAAGATATGCATTTCCTAACCATTATCTTATGAGCATGTAATGCAAAACTCCTGGGTATATTTAATCAGACCCCTGGTTGCAGCTTATTTTAAATCAGCTGCCAACTATTGATGACTTTTTTAGTGTATTTGGTATCCTTTATCTATAAGATTTTATTAATTTAAAATGTTTTTTTCTGTATTTTGCAGGACGTGGTCTATTTGCAAAGGCTGCCTTTTGCAAAGGTGATTTTGTTGTTGAGTACAGGGGAGATATGATAAATGAAGCAGAACTTCAGAGGAGAAGAAAACGTTACCACGCATCCTGTGCTGCATTTATGTTTGATTTCAAGTGGCGAGGGAAAACATGGTGGTAAGAAGTCAAGTTGTACCAAAGCTATATAAAAAGATAGTAAAAATACATTGATTTGTGGTGGTTTAATTGTATTACTTGTAATCATCCTTTTCTCATGGTTTCATATTTAAGTATTGACGCGTCAAGGGAAGATGGATCGTATGGGCGTATCGCTAATGATTGCCACAATCATCCAAATTGTAAGATGAAAAAAATTGACGTCAATGGAAAGCCTCACCTTTGTCTGTTTGCCCTGAATGACATTAAAGAAGGAGAAGAAATTGCCTATGATTATGGGGGAGAAGACTACCCATGGAGAACACAAGTATGTTGTTAAGCACACTGTGTACAAAATAGGTCATATTTTTGCAACATGTCAACAAATTTGTTGGTTGATTAGAAATCTATGAATCAAATTTGTCTGTTCCAATAAATTATATCCAAATCCCCAAATCAACTCTCCTCAACAGGTGAGTTTAGGTGAATCATTGTGAATGTTGTCTCTTACAGATGACCAGAGTTGCTGTTAATACCAGCACAGTGAATGACTCTGATCCTTCTCTCCAGTCAGTGACTCAGATGGATGAAGAATCTGCTCAAATCAACTCTCCTCAACAGGTGAGTTCACATTCATTAGTAAAGATTTAGGTTTTTTGTCATGGTTTAGTGATTTGTAAGCATATTTTGATGAGTATCTGGTGTAAACTAGTACATTAAACTGTTTTACGACATGTGCCCAGTAGATCAGTTGTAGTGCAGTATTTAGGGCCACTTTTATCCTTCACTGGGATTTTTTTTCTGGGTTAATTGTTGCATTGAAATGGACACTTACGACGTCCCCACAACACACTTTTGGTCAGTATTTGAGTTCACACCCGTGTTTTGAATTTGATGAAACTGGTCCCCATAAGGAACTATAACGTTGTGTGTGTAAAGTCCCCATGAGGCTGGTTTTAATCTAGATATTTGTGTGTGTGAGCGCGCACTAGAGTTAGACTGGACAGGAAATATGTTATAGATGTAGTTGATTTCGTTTTACATTCTCAAATCATGTGGTATCTGCTTCAGATTTCTCTCATCTTTTTCCATTTTCTAAAATCTTGTCATTGTGAATGTTGTCTCTTACAGATGACCAGAGTTGCTGTTAAAACCAGCACAGTGAATGCCTCTGATCCTTCTCTCCAGTCAGTGACTCAGATGGATGAAGAATCTGCTCAAATCAACTCTCCTCAACAGGTGAGTTCACATTCATTAGTAAAGATTTAGGTTTTTTGTCATGGTTTAGTGATTTGTAAGCATATTTTGATGAGTATCTGGTGTAAACTAGTACATTAAACTGTTTTACGACATGTGCCCAGTAGATCAGTTGTAGTGCAGTATTTAGGGCCACTTTTATCCTTCACTGGGATTTTTTTCTGGGTTAATTGTTGCATTGAAATGGACACTCACGACGTCCCCACAACACACTTTTGGTCAGTATTTGAGTTCACACCCGTGTTTTGAATTTGATGAAACTGGTCCCCATAAGGAACTATAACGTTGTGTGTGTAAAGTCCCCATGAGGCTGGTTTTAATCTAGATATTTGTGTGTGTGAGCGCGCACAGAGTTAGACTGGACAGGAAATATGTTATAGATGTAGTTGATTTCGTTTTACATTCTCAAATCATGTGGTATCTGCTTCAGATTTCTCTTGTCCTTTTCCATTTTCTAAAATCTTGTCATTGTGAATGTTGTCTCTTACAGATGACCAGAGTTGCTGTTAATACCAGCACAGTGAATGACTCTGATCCTTCTCTCCAGTCAGTGACTCAGATGGATGAAGAATCTGCTCAAATCAACTCTCCTCAACAGGTGAGTTCACATTCATTAGTAAAGATTTAGGTTTTTTGTCACGGTTTAGTGATTTGTAAGCATATTTTGATGAGTATCTGGTGTAAACTAGTACATTAAACTGTTTTACGACATGTGCCCAGTAGATCAGTTGTAGTGCAGTATTTAGGGCCACTTTTATCCTTCACGGGATTTTTTTTCTGGGTTAATTGTTGCATTGAAATGGACACTTACGACGTCCCCACAACACACTTTTGGTCAGTATTTGAGTTCACACCCGTGTTTTGAATTTGATGAAACTGGTCCCCATAAGGAACTATAACGTTGTGTGTGTAAAGTCCCCATGAGGCTGGTTTTAATCCAGATGTGTGTGTGTGTGAGCGCGCACTAGAGTTAGACTGGACAGGAAATATGTTATAGATGTAGTTGATTTCGTTTTACATTCTCAAATCATGTGGTATCTGCTTCAGATTTCTCTCATCTTTTTCCATTTTCTAAAATCTTGTCATTGTGAATGTTGTCTCTTACAGATGACCAGAGTTGCTGTTAAAACCAGCACAGTGAATGACTCTGATCCTTCTCTCCAGTCAGTGACTCAGATGGATGAAGAATCTGCTCAAATCAACTCTCCTCAACAGGTGAGTTCACATTCATTAGTAAAGATTTAGGTTTTTTGTCATGGTTTAGTGATTTGTAAGCATATTTTGATGAGTATCTGGTGTAAACTAGTACATTAAACTGTTTTACGACATGTGCCCAGTAGATCAGTTGTAGTGCAGTATTTAGGGCCACTTTTATCCTTCACTGGGATTTTTTTCTGGGTTAATTGTTGCATTGAAATGGACACTCACGACGTCCCCACAACACACTTTTGGTCAGTATTTGAGTTCACACCCGTGTTTTGAATTTGATGAAACTGGTCCCCATAAGGAACTATAACGTTGTGTGTGTAAAGTCCCCATGAGGCTGGTTTTAATCCAGATATTTGTGTGTGTGAGCGCGCACAGAGTTAGACTGGACAGGAAATATGTTATAGATGTAGTTGATTTCGTTTTACATTCTCAAATCATGTGGTATCTGCTTCAGATTTCTCTTGTCCTTTTCCATTTTCTAAAATCTTGTCATTGTGAATGTTGTCTCTTACAGATGACCAGAGTTGCTGTTAATACCAGCACAGTGAATGACTCTGATCCTTCTCTCCAGTCAGTGACTCAGATGGATGAAGAATCTGCTCAAATCAACTCTCCTCAACAGGTGAGTTCACATTCATTAGTAAAGATTTAGGTTTTTTGTCATGGTTTAGTGATTTGTAAGCATATTTTGATGAGTATCTGGTGTAAACTAGTACATTAAACTGTTTTACGACATGTGCCCAGTAGATCAGTTGTAGTGCAGTATTTAGGGCCACTTTTATCCTTCACTGGGATTTTTTTCTGGGTTAATTGTTGCATTGAAATGGACACTTACGACGTCCCCACAACACACTTTTGGTCAGTATTTGAGTTCACACCCGTGTTTTGAATTTGATGAAACTGGTCCCCATAAGGAACTATAACGTTGTGTGTGTAAAGTCCCCATGAGGCTGGTTTTAATCCAGATGTGTGTGTGTGTGAGCGCGCACTAGAGTTAGACTGGACAGGAAATATGTTATAGATGTAGTTGATTTCGTTTTACATTCTCAAATCATGTGGTATCTGCTTCAGATTTCTCTTGTCCTTTTCCATTTTCTAAAATCTTGTCATTGTGAATGTTGTCTTACAGATGACCAGAGTTGCTGTTAATACCAGCACAGTGAATGACTCTGATCCTTCTCTCCAGTCAGTGACTCAGATGGATGAAGAATCTGCTCAAATCAACTCTCCTCAACAGGTGAGTTCACATTCATTAGTAAAGATTTAGGTTTTTTGTCACGGTTTAGTGATTTGTAAGCATATTTTGATGAGTATCTGGTGTAAACTAGTACATTAAACTGTTTTACGACATGTGCCCAGTAGATCAGTTGTAGTGCAGTATTTAGGGCCACTTTTATCCTTCACGGGATTTTTTTTCTGGGTTAATTGTTGCATTGAAATGGACACTTACGACGTCCCCACAACACACTTTTGGTCAGTATTTGAGTTCACACCCGTGTTTTGAATTTGATGAAACTGGTCCCCATAAGGAACTATAACGTTGTGTGTGTAAAGTCCCCATGAGGCTGGTTTTAATCCAGATGTGTGTGTGTGTGAGCGCGCACTAGAGTTAGACTGGACAGGAAATATGTTATAGATGTAGTTGATTTCGTTTTACATTCTCAAATCATGTGGTATCTGCTTCAGATTTCTCTCATCTTTTTCCATTTTCTAAAATCTTGTCATTGTGAATGTTGTCTCTTACAGATGACCAGAGTTGCTGTTAAAACCAGCACAGTGAATGACTCTGATCCTTCTCTCCAGTCAGTGACTCAGATGGATGAAGAATCTGCTCAAATCAACTCTCCTCAACAGGTGAGTTCACATTCATTAGTAAAGATTTAGGTTTTTTGTCATGGTTTAGTGATTTGTAAGCATATTTTGATGAGTATCTGGTGTAAACTAGTACATTAAACTGTTTTACGACATGTGCCCAGTAGATCAGTTGTAGTGCAGTATTTAGGGCCACTTTTATCCTTCACGGGATTTTTTTCTGGGTTAATTGTTGCATTGAAATGGACACTCACGACGTCCCCACAACACACTTTTGGTCAGTATTTGAGTTCACACCCGTGTTTTGAATTTGATGAAACTGGTCCCCATAAGGAACTATAACGTTGTGTGTGTAAAGTCCCCATGAGGCTGGTTTTAATCTAGATATTTGTGTGTGTGAGCGCGCACAGAGTTAGACTGGACAGGAAATATGTTATAGATGTAGTTGATTTCGTTTTACATTCTCAAATCATGTGGTATCTGCTTCAGATTTCTCTTGTCCTTTTCCATTTTCTAAAATCTTGTCATTGTGAATGTTGTCTCTTACAGATGACCAGAGTTGCTGTTAATACCAGCACAGTGAATGACTCTGATCCTTCTCTCCAGTCAGTGACTCAGATGGATGAAGAATCTGCTCAAATCAACTCTCCTCAACAGGTGAGTTCACATTCATTAGTAAAGATTTAGGTTTTTTTTCACGGTTTAGTGATTTGTAAGCATATTTTGATGAGTATCTGGTGTAAACTAGTACATTAAACTGTTTTACGACATGTGCCCAGTAGATCAATTGTAGTGCAGTATTTAGGGCCACTTTTATCCTTCACTGGGATTTTTTTTCTGGGTTAATTGTTGCATTGAAATGGACACTCACGACGTCCCCACAACACACTTTTGGTCAGTATTTGAGTTCACACCCGTGTTTTGAATTTGATGAAACTGGTCCCCATAAGGAACTATAACGTTGTGTGTGTAAAGTCCCCATGAGGCTGGTTTTAAACCAGATGTAGATCAAGATGTAATCCAGATGATCAAGCTTTGCTGGACAGGAATATATATATATATATATATATATATATATAATTTTTGTTTTCTTGCGCTTTTTATTTTTACATGTCAAATACTAAAATGTTGTTTACACTGTTTTCTTTTCTTTTTACAGATTGTGATACAGCACCGAAATGAAAATGACATTTTTGTACCAAGACTGAGACGGACTAAAAGTATTGTGGTAAGTTCTCAAGTTGCAACAAGAGACTCAATTGCTATGTTTACATGCACACGTTGGAGTTTTTCCCTCTTTTGCTCCTCTCTTTTAAATTTTAAAATCGTCGATAATTTGAAAGCGAAAGTTAAATGTAAAGGGCATTCATAATTTGAGTCCATTCTTATGGAAGCTTGCTCTGCTCGCTTTTTACATAGGATAAAGGTGTTTGCATATGAAGGCTTTTCAGTCTGATTAAAGGAGAACTCTGGCGAACAATGAACCTTTGGTCTAATAATACATCGGTACATAGTCAATCGTTCTCTGAGATTTGTTTTCATGATAATCGAATATAAAGAGTTATCTCTAAAAACTGTTTAGCGTATAATGCTAGTAATGGGGGCATTGACTAAGTAAAAAGAAATTGCTAGTTTATACCACTAACAAGGCTCAAAATAGCCCCACACTAACGCAGTAACATAATGAGGCTCCATACATGCAAAACGAAGCATTGAGAACTTTGTAAGTGTACAGACCGTTTAATAAGAAGATACTTTATGAAGACAGTTCACTGTTAATGTATACAGACAGAAGCCATCTTAGAAAATAAGTCTCGATAAGTCAAACCACGAACGTCGTGCTGAGTGATCTGAACTGTATGAAGTTCTTTGAACTTCTGAACTGTATGAACGTCGTTCGGGGATCGACTTATCGAGACTTTTTTAAGATGGCTCCTGTCTGTATACACAAAGTGAACCGTCTTCATAAAGTATCTTCTTATTAAACGGTCTGTACACTTACAAAGTTCTCAATGCTTCGTTTTGCATGTATGGAGCCTCATTATGTTACTGTGTTAGAGTGGGGCTATTTTGAGCCTTGTTAGTGGTATAAACTAGCGATTTCTTTTTACTTGGTCAATGCCCCCATTACTAGCATTATACGCTAAACAGTTTTTAGAGATAAAACTCTTTACATTCGATTATCATGAAAATAAATCTCATGATCTCAAATCTCATCAAAGAGAACGATTGACTAGGTACCGATGTTTTATTAGACCAAAGGTTCATTGTTCGCCGGAGTTCTCCTTTAAGCCGTCAGTCTGATTTCTAATGGATTATTTGGTTGCATGTAAACGTAACTATTGTCATTTGTTATTGATAAGTTATTTTGCTTAGAGCTGCCATCAACATTTTATTCTCATCAATCACTCAGTGAAATATAATTTAGGCTATGTAATTAATAAATTATGTGATAAATCATTTTGACTGCAAAATATCAGTGAATCAAAAAAATTGCATCCCCTTTATTTGAAATCAGATGTCCTTATTTGTCAGATCAACTGCCCAAAATGTTTTATTACACTTAAGAACTTTAGTGTAACAAGCAGTAAGAAGCTGCAAATCACATGTAACTTGTAAATTTAAAAATACTTGAACAGTACTTTTTTTTTTTAAATAGTTGCCAATTTATATCTTTTAATGATCAATTAAATGCAGCAGTTCTACCTATTTCTAATGAACTTTTTGATGTTTCTTGTTTACTTTTTTAAGATAAAAGACATTGATCTTCAAGATTCTGGTGAGCTCTTTGATTCTACACCAGAGAGTTCAGATAATTATGTTCCAGATACCACTTCCGACAGTGACTGTGACAGTGATGTTAGCCTTACACTGAACCCAACAAAACGTCAGCTTCTTGATCAACTGGATATGAATGAATCTGCCTCTGTAAGCTCCCCTGACTGTGACTCAACAACGTCAGACAATATGCACAGCGTTACGTCTAAAGCATCTGGAACAGTAGAAGAGCCCAGTTCAAGTCAGAACACAATAGACTGCGTAGTTGTTAATGCATACCATAAAAGAGATGGTGGTAGAGTGTATAACAAGAGACATTACTGCTTGTATTGCTCCAAACCTTACGCTAAGATGGCAAGGCATCTAGAAAGTTCACATGCAAATACATCTGATGTGGCTAGAGCTCTAAGCTTTCCAAAATGTTCAAAGGAGAGAAAAAAACAGTTGGATTATATTCGCAACAAAGGGAACTATGCCCACAATGCTGCGGTTATGGAATCAGGAAAGGGGGAACTGGTGCCATTTAAACGACCACCTAAAAAAGCACTGGGAGAGGATTTCATGCATTGTGCATACTGTCAAGGACTTTTTACGAGAAAGGTCCTTTGGCGACATATGCGTTCTTGCAGACTTAAACCTCAGTCAGTCCCCCCCAAACCAGGAAAAAACCGTGTTCAGTCCATGTGTACATACACGGGGCCTGTGCCTTCAAACATGACCAAACAACTGTGGGGAGTAATCAGTGCCATGAATCCTGACCCAATCACAGATATTATAAAAAATGACAAAGTAATTACTGAAATTGGGCAGCACTTGTTGAACAAAGGAGGGATATCAGCCAAAAATCAACAGTATGTGCGGGAGAAGATGCGAGAATTGGGACGGTTGATTCACAAGGCGAGGAGAGTCACCTCGTTAAAAACGATGGAAGATTGTGTAAATCCAAAGAAGTACATGGAGACTGTCAAAGCTGTGAAGTATACGTGTGGGTATGACAGTGAAACAGACAAGTTCATGATTCCATCGCTTGCAAATAAGCTTGGGAATTCCCTGGTTAAAGTGAGCAAACTCTTAAAAGCTCAGGGATTAATCTCAAATGACAAACAGCTTGTTAAGAATGCCAGTGAGTTTCTAGAAGTCCATCAGAACAAGTGGAACGAGTTGATCTCGGCTACAGCATTGAGGAACATCAGTGAAGCAAAGTGGAATGTGCCCACTATCATGCCCTTTACTGAAGACGTCCAGAAAATGCACACACATCTCAGTGAAGTGCAAGAGAAGTGGTTCAAAACACTCTCTGGAAGTCCCTCTACTAAAACCTGGATGGAGCTGGCAAAGGTGTGTCTAGCCCAGATGATTCTCTTTAACCGCCGCAGGGAAGGAGAGGTTTCGAGTATGCCTTTGTCTGCATTTCTTTCAAGAGACACTTCTCATCCACATGAGGATGTGGACTGGGCACTTTCTGAAGTGGAAAAAAAACTCTGCAGACACTTCACAAGGGTTATCACAAGAGGAAAGCGTGGTCGACCAGTTCCAATTCTTCTGACTCCAAAAATGCTATGTGCCTTAGAACTCCTTGTTAAGCAGAGAGAGGTTTGTGGGGTTCTGAAAGACAATCCCTATATGTTTGCAAGACCAGAAGCCATGACACATTTTCGAGGGTCAGACTGCCTCCGTGGCTTTGCTAAGGTGTGTGGCGCAAAGTGTCCCAAGTCACTGACATCTACAAGACTGCGAAAGCATGCCGCAACGCTTTCAACAGTGCTGAATATGACTGACACCGAGATGGACCAGCTGGCAAACTTCCTTGGACACGACATAAGAATCCATCGTGAGTTCTATCGACTCCCTGAGAAGACCTTGCAACTTGCCAAGATCAGCAAAGTTCTAATGGCACTTGAACAAGGAAGATTAGCTGAGTTCCATGGCAAGAACTTGGATGAAATTGGGATAGATCCTGATGGTGTGGTATTTTATTTGACGTTTGTTTGATTTTTCTGTTTACCATCTATTCAAATACCATATGTTTACGATCTATTATATGCCATTAAGCTTTACTTTGAACTTCCACAGAAAAAGTTCTTAACTCTGATGAGGAAGACGAGAGCATAACAGAGGGACTCTGTTCATCTACTGTTGACGGTTTGTATTACTTTCAAAATACACTACTAGATTTTGCAGTTATTCATAGGTTTCAGTCACTTTACTTGTGAAGACCTGACATGCAAAAACAATGTTCTAACATCAAAGCCAACATTAAAGAAGATTCTTCAGTATGCTGAACAAAAGCTTTTTTTATTAACGAAACTGCTCATTGTGTAATGAATCAAATGCCTCCAAGCTATTCTTCAAAATGTCTTGCACTAAACATTTATTTTGGAGTGAATATTTTTTGTGGACTTTACTACCATAAAAATTATGTTTCATAAGAGAAACGTGCACATTTTTCGTAAAATGCTAGCTGACCCGTTCTCTTCTCGTGTTTGTTGTGTTATGGCACTAAATGAACCATGTCAGATTATCAAGTAATTAACCATTTTATTTCATGTCTTAGTTTGCTTGAGCTTATGTTTGATTAAATGTCTGCTGGAAAGATGCAGTTCAATTATACTTGCAATAATGAAAAATTACACAGGTTTAAGAGTTAATTGTACTTTAATGATTTAAAATAATCAGTGCATAAGTGTGACTAAACACATTGTGTATTGTCTGTTGGAAAATTTTCCTTCGAACCAACAGACATTGGGATATCTTTCAAGCAGGATTCTTTACTGAGAACTCACTGTCCTGTTTATATACCTTTCAAGGGGGAGGGATTTACATAGAGGTGGAGACACTCTGAAACAAAGCATGTAAACGAAGTACGGAAGTCAGTTCATTACTAGAAATTCCCCATCCCTGATCTCATTAGCATAACAGTGTCATTCAGATACATGGGTGATAATCCATTCAGCCTGACTATTCAACGACTGGAACGGGCTCCTAGAGCCATTTAAAGAGTAATTTGACTTGTTTAACCTACAATAGAGAAACAGGACTGGCAGGAATCTTTGGCTGGAAACTCTTGAGGAAACTCAATTGTCAGCATTTTATAGTAAATTTTAAAATGTATATCTTTCTGAAAACATTGAACTTTGATTATTTTCCATAGAACCATCTTCAGAGGTGGCACTTCCTCCTACCGAGAGGAGTGACATGCCGCCACCACCCAAGAGACGCAGACTACCAGCAGATGAAGAGATGCCTACAGAAGCCAGTGCTGTGAGGCCTTCTTCCAAAGGTGAAATCTTTACACGTTTCTAAAACTAAATTAGACAATTTAGGAGCACTTTGATACCCAGATTTCAGACCAGATCACTAAATGCTGATTTTGTTTTTTTGCCATTTCCTGTTTTCTGCCATTTTGAGACGTTTCCGCCAAATCTTTAGTGATTTGAAAACTTGCAACTTAATTGTTCCTCTACACCAGTCCTTAGGTCTTTACACTGGCTCCCAGTTACATTTAGGATTGATTTTAAAGTATTATCACTGTTATATAAATCATTTAATGGGTTAGGACCTCAATATATTGTAGATATGCTCACTGAATATAAACCCAACAGATCACTTAGATCACTAGGATCACATCAGCTAGAAATACCAAGGGTTCACTCTAAGCATGGAGAGTCTGCTTTAGCTATTATGCTGGAACCAGCTTCCAGAGGAGATCAGGTGTGCTCCTACAGTTGTCACATTCAAATCCAGACTCAAAACACATCTGTTTAGCTGTGCATTTACTGAATAAGCACTGTGCCACTGTTCGTACGACTGTTACTGTATTTTATTTAATGTTCTTATTCTAAACTGTTTTAATTATTTACTGTATTTTATTTTTTATTCTAAATTGTTTTAATTATTCTGATTTATTTTGATTATTTGTATTTCTTCTATGCAAAGCACTTTGAGTTACCATTGTGTATGAAAGGTGCTATATAAAAAAACTTGCCTTGCACATGAATTTCAATATCATAATGCTCAGGAACCCTTCTGTAGTTTAGTTGTCTTGGGCGGTGAGAAGTTGAAATCAGGTCAACTTTTATGGTAATGAGCTATGACGTGGTTCTGCGGCACCCAATTGTAATGTAGAAGTGCTCTGCTTTAGAGGATTCCAGAGAATGCAGTCAAGTAACTTTGGTTCCGTCCACATTATTTCCCAAGCACAATAGGAGAGATTGATCATTTGAATTTGATAAGAAGGCGCGCAACACTGTCTATAGGCTTGATTTTCGTGCTAGAACACTTGTTTATCAGTGGGAATGTAAAGTTGAATAGCACTTAACCATTAACACAAAAGCCACACCACATAAATGGCTTTTAATTGGTTTATTTCATTCGCAAACATGTCACTATAATAAAGTTATTTCCTTTGATCAATGTTCTGCAAAAATAACTAATTGACATGCTTGTTTGCTTTTGCGGCCCCTTTAAATGGTTTAAAAAAAGACCAAGCATTCGATTTATGTCAGAGTGTCCACGAATCTTTCCACGGCCTCGCTGGCCTGACGGCCAGAGCGATATTTTTTTTTTCCTCCCCCCGAGCTTTCTATAGTGAATTATCGTGTGTGTGAGTTGAGTATATGCTGAGTTTCGGCTCATTTCTGTTGTGTACCGAGACATAATGAAAACAATCAGGATGTGTATGAATAAAATGACAAGAGTATTGTAAGTAAAATGATTGTGCTGGTGCCTGTATGTCCTGCAGTAAAGTGTCTCCACACACGCACACAGATATGAGTCTAATGTTAATCTGATAAATGTCTTATTAGAGTGAGTGACTTGTAAAGTTACTACTACTTGCATGTTTCAAGTGATGAGCCATATTTAAGGTCATTGACTGATAGGCGAATGTTTGGATTTCATTCAGACTGCCGTTATTGATTTGTCTGTCAAAGCCTGCGTGATAACCTGCAAGCTTTTTTTTTCTTCCTGCGACTAACTAATAAAATCGTAGTTGATTATTAGAGGGCAGACCTAATAAATACTGATTATAGGATTTAGAACTACAGATTGTAATTGCAGCACACACACTTTTATCATTTCAATAGTTTTTTTTCTGTCCACTTAGGTAAAAGTACCCAGAAGACACCCTGGCAGCAGACAGAGGTGCAGGCGGTGGAAAGGCACATGCAGCGATTCATCACATCGCTCACTGTACCAGCAAAGAGCGACTGTGAAAAGTGCTTGAAAGCTGAACCAGGAGCACTGAAGAACCGTGATTGGAAGAATGTAAAATTTTACATTTATAATCGTATTACAGCTTACAAAAAGAAATTCCAGTGCAAATAATAATAATGTGAACATCATGGCAGGTTTTGTTCAAAGATTTTAAAGGGTTAAAGATGTTTTAAGGTTTACTATCCCTTTAAAACTACAGAAACACTTGTAGGCTATAGAATACTTTTGTTTGCCATATGTTTTATGATGACTGTGATGGCCACCAGTCGGAAAACATTGATCAAACAACATTTCAAATAGAGTGTCATGTTTGCAGTACAGTATGTTTATGATGACCGTGATGACCACCAGTCGGAAAGCATTGGTTGGACAAAGTTAATTTAAAGTCGTAGTTTGTTTAAATTCACATGTATGTGAAAGGAAGCATGTGTGAAAGTTATTTTATTTTATATACTTTTAATATCAGGACCTTGTTTTTAGGTATGACTTCATTTTGAGTTTTGTGAAGCTGAGTTCAATAAAAGTTGAATTCCGCAATCGTAATGTGAATTAATGTATTGAAGCTCAATTAGTAGTATGTGTCTCAAATAAGTGTCAGGTGAATGAGAAGCAGCTGATGCTTGGAGGAGGTTGACTGAAAAATTACAATAATAGAAAGGATAATTTGTGGGTATGAAATGGGTCACTAGCACCATATGCGGGCCTTACTATATCTCCACATTAAGTAATCAAAGTTGTTCTACTGCATATTTTAATTCTCCTTGCTTGTAGATTAAACCCATTTTTAAGGGCAACTGGATAAATGAAATCTGAAGATTTGCTAGTGTAAATGCCTATTATTTTTCTATCTAGGTCCCCACAAATCAACTGGGAGGTTGTGTGAATTATGCAAATTGGGTCCCCACAAATCGAAAGGGAGGTGTGAATTATGCAAAGTGGGTCCCTATGAGACATGTCCACTCGATTTTTCAAATGTCCCCATTGTGCATGATCAAATCATTACTTCATCAATTCAGATATTTGAAGGCGTGTATAAGTTGTCAAAGTTATGGTAAGTATCCCTAATTTTTTTTATACTTCTAAACCCTTTAGAAAGGGTGGTCCCCACAGGTGATGGTCATAAAGTTGGTCCCCATCCAACATGGAAACCAGTATGTGTGTGTGTGTGTGTGTGTGTGTGTGTGTGTGTGTGTGTGTGTGTGAGTGACTCGTGCTCATTAGTATAGAGGTTTAAGTTTAAACCTGTCAGTACGGGATGACTGAAACGCACCCGCCCGCCCACAAGTCAGTTTAACGAAGAGAATGAAACTGTTCCTGAGGGGAAGGTAAAAATAGTCTGAGAAAGAGAGAGAAATTGAGAGATACCAAATAAAAAAAATAAGATCTTACCATGGAGGGATATAGGTAAAATTGTCTCTTTAATAGGAGGAATTAATTTTCAGAAATGTACAGGCACCAGACACACTATCGGATGTAATTCTAATTATGTATATGAATTATTATACATGAATTCTAATTATGTATGTATATGAAGAGTTCAGATGCAAAAGCCTCTAAATGCCATTTGAAATTTTCTTCTTTATTGATGATTTTTATCAAACTTGTATATTTAAGTTCAGTAATTTCACTTAAATAACAATTAATAGGTAATCTTCATTGCCATTTAAGTGAAATCACTGAACTTAAATATACAAGCTTGATAAAAATGATCATTTTAGAAGAAAATTTCAAATGGCACTTAGAGGCTTTTGCATCTGAACTCTTCATATATATGTTAGTCATTTAAATATATACTAGTATTATATATATATATATATATATATATATATATATATATAACATTATACATGTTTATAAATTACTTTGATGGAGTGTGTCGCTTTAAATTTCTTAAACAACCAGGAAATCTTGTTAGCTCAAGATTTTGTATTGTCAATGCAAGAGTCCAGCACTCTGCAAAGTCTCCTCCAGCACATCCAAAAGAAATTAAGATCTGAACTCAGAGGAGCCGATTCATGTGTGAAAATGATTCTTCATGCCCCTCCCAACCATTCTTACACAACCTGAGCCTGATGAATCTTGACATTATCATCCTGGAATATGGTCATGATGTGTCATATGGTTGTTTAAGAAATGAAAAGCTACACACTCCATCAGTTAAGGTTAGAAAAACTAGCCAAACATATAACACTATAATCAGCATAGTTTAGTTCTCTTGAAATGGTTTTGGACTATTTTGTTCTGCGTTGTGTTTGTTTCTGGCTGTCCCCCGTTAGCTAGTTCCTTGATTCATGTATGGCTTCTCTTTTGATATGCCATGAGTTTTTGAAGTCTCTTGTGTTCACGTGTAGGTAGAGCTTTTGAAATCCAAGTGCAGTTTGTTTAATAAAAGATCAAGACAAGAAACCAAACAAAACTCAGCAGATGACATATGACTTAACTTAACTTGACAGAACTGTTCAAAGTTATTAAACTGTGACAAAACATTCATTTAACACAGTCTGCAATATGTAATGATATGTAATGTATGAGAGCGGAAATGAAGGTTTGTTGACCTCATAATACATGCATATCTCTCTAAAGCTTGTGTGTGTGTGTCATGTCAGGAGCTCAGCTGCTATAAAGATTCCTTTAATCCGTCTATCTGCTGCCGCGGCCTCTTCTTTCTCTCTCTTTCATTCACTCTCTCGTGCTGAAGTGGAAAACACGGTCAGCATCACCATCTGTGTGTGCTGAGGATCAGGTGGGCTGTTTGCTGCGATTAAACGTTTTCTAATCCTCCGGCTGCTCTTCTCAGAGCAAACAAACTGAAGAGCGCGAGTAGTTGTGTTCACTTTGTAAATTATTAGTTCTTTCTGATTGATCGCTTTTACCAATGTGGATATCAAACTCATGAGTGAGCAGGAAGAAAATTCAAACGCTTTTTTTTTTATAAATGTAAGTATTCGAAAGTATGAAATCGAAATATACTGTATCATATAGTCTATTTTAATATGTCTTATGTTTAGAACTGATCATTTCTGATCATTTAAACAAGGCTCATCATGATGGAATTACGCAACAGTGTAATACTGCTTTTATATAGTATTCAAGATGGTAAATGTAGGGTGTGTAATTTTTGGTTTCTTACCAGAAATAATATGCCATGATACTGACCAGATTCTTTGCCTTACTTTACATTTTTGCTGTCAAAACCCTCTTTGTTAGAAACAAACCGGATTAATTCAGATTAATTCAGATTTTTTGGCGGCTGTTTTGCTTGTTTCAGAGGAGCTGTGATCAAGACAATCTTCCACCAGTCATCTCTCATTTTATGATGAAGCAATTCCTCCGTGACACAGGGAGCCTTCGTAATCGAGAGATCAGTTTTCATCAAGAGATCCTTCACTCCAGGAGGAGCAATCGCTGTACGACACGACAGGAATAGGAGAAGAAAGAGGAGATGACACCTCATCTGCGGATGAATAATTTAAAAAACAGATTGATCAAAGTGGGGCCAAATGCACCCTTTCATTCTCCTGTCATTAACACCAAGTTTGACTTTTGTTATAATTCATCTTTTTGTTCTCTGGCTGCGTAATATGGACGTTGATTATTCTTGCTCCTGGGCTTATCAGGAAGTCATCCTTAAGATCCCTAAAAACATATTGATCCTCCTGACAGCAGCTTCATCTCTCCCAGTGAGATCGCTTCCCTCCATTTCATCTCTAGCTTGTCTACATCAGACTTTCTACTTCCGCTAATTTCATTTCACTCAGTCTGAGATAGCAGCCTATCTTTCAGTTTTCCACCGGTCTGAAAACAGCCGGGCCAATCAACGAACAGATGGCGGGCTGAGAGCTGTGACGTAGACACTAAGCGCCGAGTTTTACATCGCAGTTTAGAGAAATCGAAAACCAAAACGACCGCGAAAATGGGAAACGAGACATTCGAGTGCGTTCGTTCTATCACGGAGAACATTCCGGGTTTTTTCAAACTGAAGCAAAAGTCGATTACAGCCATGTTCACTCCGGTATTTCGCTCACATCATCAAGTGTTTACAGCCAGTACCAGCGTGTGCACTATTGCCGCTATAGGCGAAAAACAATTTTGCCGCCCCTCTATTTGCAACGTATACCAGCAACAACAACATGCCAACATGCCATATAATGCAAAAAAAAAAAAAAAAAAAAACTAGTCTAAAGTCAGTGGCGCGTTGCATGTTGTTGATAATGCTATTTTAAGGGCGCATGCTTGGCCATTATGTAGCTTGTGCAGAACGCACACTTTGATTCTCTCATCAACACAGATGCAAGGAATTTTAACAAGGAAAAATATTAACACTTCAAGCTTACACATTAAGGCAACCCAAATTTTTCAGGCTAACTGTAGTAATGATGGATCAGACCTGTTTGGCCAATAGTGGCAAGACACATAATATAAGGACATAACTTACCCCCATACAACGTCACTTCTCTGTCTTTTACGGCCATGACAAGGACATCGGTCTTTGGCTGTGAATGCTCCTGGCGCGCTCCTATTATCATTATTATAGATAGATAGATAGATAGATAGATAGATAGATAGATAGATAGATAGATAGATAGATAGATAGATAGATAGATAGATAGATAGATAGATAGATAGATAGATAGGTAGGTAGGTAGGTAGGTAGGTAGATAGATAGATAGATAGATAGATAGATAGATAGATAGATAGATAGATAGATAGATAGATAGATAGATAGATAGATAGATAGATAGAGATAGATAGATAGATAGATAGATAGATAGATAGATAGATAGATAGATAGATAGATAGATAGATAGATATAGATTTACAGTAGGATAGATGAATGGATGGATGGATGATAGATGGATAGATAGATGTTTAATGTGTTTTGATTGTAAATGAGTCTCTGAGTCTCCAGAGACAAACATCACACAGAGACTCTGAATTTGATGTTTATTAATTTACACATCAGACACATCTCTCCTTCTGCCTCTCTCTCTCTCTCCCTGTCTCTCTCTCACACACATACTTCTGAGTTCATCCTTTCACGGGCTGTGATAGAGAAATGTTCTCTGGCGTCTCTTAACGTGAAGCACATTCCTTCAATTCACTTCCACAGATACTCCTGCAAGTAATATCGTCAAAGGTGCTCTTTCCATTTCAAAGCTTTCCTCTCTCTCTCTCTCTTTCTGTGAGAGTGATCGCGCCCCAGTGTCCTCGCTGCATGTGTGCATTCATTTCAAACACTCCTAAAGGCCTTGTTTGCTATTACAGCTTTATTCTTTCATTCATGCTGTACATAAATTATAGCAACCTTTATTTCTGTAGCTGCCCTTCATGACGTCCTTTCTGCTTATATCACTGGAGGAACAATACTCAAGAATACAGTAGCTATTCAACAAAAAAATTTCAGAATAAAATACTGGCATACTGCTCACTATACTGCATATTGTCTACTATGTTTATTAAATGTAGTATGTTATTAAATGTAGAATGTCAAACTTTCAATTTACACTATTGGATGTTAATATCCAATATAGGATATGTACACTCATAATAAGGATTATTAGGACCAGGACCACACCCCTAAATGCATTGAAGTAACTGCCATGTGATTGGTTGATTAGATAATTGTATTAATGAGAAATTGAACAGGTGTTCCAAATAATCCTTTAGGTGAGTGCATATAGTTTGTCCCTGCTTCTTTTTTTTTACATTCTGACATTCTTTTTTTTACAACCCCCCCTTTTTTTTCTCCGACTCGGACGCGCAAAACAAATAGAACGCTTGAAGCGTGGACGTGACGTCAAATCCTAGGTCCGAGTCTGTTCGTTGGCTATAATAGAACGCACCATTAGACCTGAGTGCAAAATTGGAGGCTCTAGACCCTTCCAGAGTAACACAGTCTCATCCCAAAAAGTCATATAACTGACGTTTTGGGACGTATTTTGACCATACGTCAATATCAGCCTTTTTAGGGCCCCCTTAAACGTCGGTAGATGGCGATCCCGGGCCGTCATACAACTGACGCTTTTACCTTTAACGTCAGTTAGGTGACGGGTTAGGTTTAGG
>NW_024121255.1:773145-791321 GCF_016745375.1 Pimephales promelas
ACATAGGATAAAGTGTTTGCATATGAAGGCTTTTCAGTCTGATTAAAGGAGACTCTGGCGAACAATGAACCTTTGGTCTAATAATACATCGGTACATAGTCAATCGTTCTCTGAGATTTGTTTTCATGATAATCGAATATAAAGAGTTTTATCTCTAAAAACTGTTTAGCGTATAATGCTAGTAATGGGGGCATTGATAAGTAAAAGAAATCGCTAGTTTATACCACTAACAAGGCTCAAAATAGCCCCACACTAACGCAGTAACATAATGAGGCTCCATACATGCAAAACGAAGCATTGAGAACTTTGTAAGTGTACAGACCGTTTAATAAGAAGATACTTTATGAAGACAGTTCACTGTTAATGTATGCAGAACAGAAGCCATCTTAGAAAATAAGTCTCGATAAGTCAAACCACGAACGTCGTGCTGAGTGATCTGAACTGTATGAAGTTCATCGAACTTCTGAACTGTATGAACGTCGTTCGTGGGTTTGACTTATCGAGACTTTTTTAAGATGGCTCCTGTCTGTATACACAAAGTGAACCGTCTTCATAAAGTATCTTCTTATTAAACGGTCTGTACACTTACAAAGTTCTCAAATGCTTCGTTTTGCATGTATGGAGCCTCATTATGTTACTGTGTTAGCGTGGGCTATTTTGAGCCTTGTTAGTGGTATAAACTAGCGATTTCTTTTTACTTGGTCAATGCCCCCATTACTAGCATTATACGCTAAACAGTTTTTAGAGATAAAACTCTTTACATTCGATTATCATGAAAATAAATCTCATGATCTCAAATCTCATCAAAGAGAACGATTGACTAGGTACCAATGTTTTATTAGACCAAAGGTTCATTGTTCGCCGGAGTTCTCCTTTAGCCGTCAGTCTGATTTCTAATGGATTATTTGGTTGCATGTAAACGTAACCATTGTCATTTGTTATTGATAAGTTATTTTGCTTAGAGCTGCCATCAACATTTTATTCTCCATCAATCACTCAGTGAAATATAATTTAGGCTATGTAATTAATAAATTATGTGATAAATCATTTTGACTGCAAAATATCAGTGAATCAAAAAAATCGCATCCCCTTTATTTGAAATCAGATGTCCTTATTTGTGGTCAGATCAACTGCCCAAAATGTTTATTACACTTAAGAACTTAGTGTAACAAGCAGTAAGAAGCTGCAAATCACATGTAACTTGTAAATTTAAAAAAAATACTTGAACAGTACTTTTTTTTAAAATAGTTGCCAATTTATATCTTTTAATGATCAATTAAATGCAGCAGTTCTACCTATTTCTAATGAACTTTTTGATGTTTCTTGTTTACTTTTAAGATGAAAAAGACATTGATCTTCAAGATTCTGGTGAGCTCTTTGATTCTACACCAGAGAGTTCAGATAATTATGTTCCAGATACCACTTCCGACAGTGACTGTGACAGTGATGTTAGCCTACACTGAACCCAACAAAACGTCAGCTTCTTGATCAACTGGATATGAATGAATCTGCCTCTGTAAGCTCCCCTGACTGTGACTCAACAACGTCAGACAATATGCACAGCGTTACGTCTAAAGCATCTGAACAGTAGAAGAGCCCAGTTCAAGTCAGAACACAATAGACTGCGTAGTTGTTAATGCATACCATAAAAGAGATGGTGGTAGAGTGTATAACAAGAGACATTACTGCTTGTATTGCTCCAAACCTTACGCTAAGATGGCAAGGCATCTAGAAAGTTCACATGCAAATACATCTGATGTGGCTAGAGCTCTAAGCTTTCCAAAATGTTCAAAGGAGAGAAAAAAACAGTTGGATTATATTCGCAACAAAGGGAACTATGCCCACAATGCTGCGGTTATGGAATCAGGAAAGGGGGACTGGTGCCATTTAAACGACCACCTAAAAAAGCACTGGGAGAGGATTTCATGCATTGTGCATACTGTCAAGGACTTTTTACGAGAAAGGTCCTTTGGCGACATATGCGTTCTTGCAGACTTAAACCTCAGTCAGTCCCCCCCAAACCAGGAAAAAACCGTGTTCAGTCCATGTGTACATACACGGGGCCTGTGCCTTCAAACATGACCAAACAACTGTGGGGAGTAATCAGTGCCATGAATCCTGACCAATCACAGATATTATAAAAAATGACAAAGTAATTACTGAAATTGGGCAGCACTTGTTGAACAAAGGAGGGATATCAGCCAAAAATCAACAGTATGTGCGGAGAAGATGCGAGAATTGGGACGGTTGATTCACAAGGCGAGGAGAGTCACCTCGTTAAAAACGATGGAAGATTGTGTAAAATCCAAAGAAGTACATGGAGACTGTCAAAGCTGTGAAGTATACGTGTGGGTATGACAGTGAAACAGACAAGTTCATGATTCCATCGCTTGCAAATAAGCTTGGAAATTCCCTGGTTAAAGTGAGCAAACTCTTAAAAGCTCAGGGATTAATCTCAAATGACAAACAGCTGTTAAGAATGCCAGTGAGTTTCTAGAAGTCCATCAGAACAAGTGGAACGAGTTTGATCTCGCTACAGCATTGAGGAACATCAGTGAAGCAAAGTGGAATGTGCCCACTATCATGCCCTTTACTGAAGACGTCCAGAAAATGCACACACATCTCAGTGAAGTGCAAGAGAAGTGGTTCAAAACACTCTCTGGAAGTCCCTCTACTAAAACCTGGATGGAGCTGGCAAAGGTGTGTCTAGCCCAGATGATTCTCTTTAACCGCCGCAGGGAAGGAGAGGTTTCGAGTATGCCTTTGTCTGCATTTCTTTCAAGAGACACTTCTCATCCACATGAGGATGTGGACTGGGCACTTTCTGAAGTGGAAAAAAAACTCTGCAGACACTTCACAAGGGTTATCACAAGAGGAAAGCGTGGTCGACCAGTTCCAATTCTTCTGACTCCAAAAATGCTATGTGCCTTAGAACTCCTTGTTAAGCAGAGAGAGGTTTGTGGGGTTCTGAAAGACAATCCCTATATGTTTGCAAGACCAGAAGCCATGACACATTTTCGAGGGTCAGACTGCCTCCGTGGCTTTGCTAAGGTGTGTGGCGCAAAGTGTCCCAAGTCACTGACATCTACAAGGCTGCGAAAGCATGCCGCAACGCTTTCAACAGTGCTGAATATGACTGACACCGAGATGGACCAGCTGGCAAACTTCCTTGGACACGACATAAGAATCCATCGTGAGTTCTATCGACTCCCTGAGAAGACCTTGCAACTTGCCAAGATCAGCAAAGTTCTAATGGCACTTGAACAAGGAAGATTAGCTGAGTTCCATGGCAAGAACTTGGATGAAATTGGGATAGATCCTGATGGTGTGGTATTTTATTTGACGTTTGTTTGATTTTTCTGTTTACCATCTATTCAAATACCATGTTTACGATCTATTATATGCCATTAAGCTTTACTTTGAACTTCCACAGAAAAAGTTCTTAACTCTGATGAGGAAGACGAGAGCATAACAGAGGGACTCTGTTCATCTACTGTTGACGGTTTGTATTACTTTCAAAATACACTACTAGATTTTGCAGTTATTCATAGGTTTCAGTCACTTTACTTGTGAAGACCTGACATGCAAAAACAATGTTCTAACATCAAAGCCAACATTAAAGAAGATTCTTCAGTATGCTGAACAAAAGCTTTTTTCTTTTTTTATTAACGAAACTGCTCATTGTGTAATGAATCAAATGCCTCCAAGCTATTCTTCAAAATGTCTTGCACTAAACATTTATTTTGGAGTGAATATTTTTTGTGGACTTTACTACCATAAAAATTATGTTTCATAAGAGAAACGTGCACATTTTTCGTAAAATGCTAGCTGATCCGTTCTCTTCTCGTGTTTGTTGTGTTATGGCACTAAATGAACCATGTCAGATTATCAAGTAATTAACCATTTTATTTCATGTCTTAGTTTGCTTGAGCTTATGTTTGATTAAATGTCTGCTGGAAAGATGCAGTTCAATTATACTTGCAATAATGAAAAATTACACAGGTTTAAGAGTTTATTGTACTTTAATGATTTAAAATAATCCGTGCATAAGTGTGACTAAACACATTGTGTATTGTCTGTTGGAAAATTTTCCTTCGAACCAACAGACATTGGGATATCTTTCAAGCAGGATTCTTTACTGAGAACTCACTGTCCTGTTTATATACCTTTCAAGGGGAGGGATTTACATAGAGGTGGAGACACTCTGAAACAAAGCATGTAAATGAAGTACGGAAGTCAGTTCATTACTAGAAATTCCCCATCCCTGATCTCATTAGCATAACAGTGTCATTCAGATACATGGGTGATAATCCATTCAGCCTGACTATTCAACGACTGGAACGGGCTCCTAGAGCCATTTAAAGACGGTCTTAGTAATTTGACTTGTTTAACCTACAATAGAGAAACAGGACTGGCAGGAATCTTTGGCTGGAAACTCTTGAGGAAACTCAATTGTCAGCATTTTATAGTAAATTTTAAAATGTATATCTTTCTGAAAACATTGAACTTTGATTATTTTCCATAGAACCATCTTCAGAGGTGGCACTTCCTCCTACCGAGAGGAGTGACATGCCGCCACCACCCAAGAGACGCAGACTACCAGCAGATGAAGAGATGCCTACAGAAGCCAGTGCTGTGAGGCCTTCTTCCAAAGGTGAAATCTTTACACGTTTCTAAAACTAAATTAGACAATTTAGGAGCACTTTGATACCCAGATTTCAGACCAGATCACTAAATGCTGATTTTGTTTTTTTTGCCATTTCCTGTTTTCTGCCATTTTGAGACGTTTCCGCCAAATCTTTAGTGATTTGAAAACTTGCAACTTAATTGTTCCTCTACACCAGTCCTTAGGTCTTTACACTGGCTCCCAGTTACATTTAGGATTGATTTTAAAGTATTATCACTGTTATATAAATCATTTAATGGGTTAGGACCTCAATATATTGTAGATATGCTCACTGAATATAAACCCAACAGATCACTTAGATCACTAGGATCACATCAGCTAGAAATACCAAGGGTTCACTCTAAGCATGGAGAGTCTGCTTTTAGCTATTATGCTGAACCAGCGTCCAGAAGAGATCAGGTGTGCTCCTACAGTAGTCACATTCAAATCCAGACTCAAAACACATCCGTTTAGCTGTGCATTTACTGAATGAGCACTGTGCCACTGTTCGTACGACTGTTACTGTATTTTATTTAATGTTCTTATTCTAAACTGTTTTAATTATTTACTGTATTTTATTTTTTATTCTAAATTGTTTTAATTATTCTGATTTATTTTGATTATTTTTATTTCTTCTATGCAAAGCACTTTGAGTTACCATTGTGTATGAAATGTGCTATATAAAAAAACTTGCCTTGCACATGAATTTCAATATCATAATGCTCAGGAACCCTTCTGTAGTTTAGTTGTCTTGGGCGGTGAGAAGTTGAAATCAGGTCAACTTTTATGGTAATGAGCTATGACGTGGTTCTGCGGCACCCAATTGTAATGTAGAAGTGCTCTGCTTTAGAGGATTCCAGAGAATGCAGTCAAGTAACTTTGGTTCCGTCCACATTATTTCCCAAGCACAATAGGAGAGATTGATCATTTGAATTTGATAAGAAGGCGCGCAACACTGTCTATAGGCTTGATTTTCGTGCTAGAACACTTGTTTATCAGTGGGAATGTAAAGTTGAATAGCACTTAACCATTAACACAAAAGCCACACCACATAAATGGCTTTTAATTGGTTTATTTCATTCGCAAACATGTCACTATAATAAAGTTATTTCCTTTGATCAATGTTCTGCAAAAATAACTAATTGACATGCTTGTTTGCTTTTGCGGCCCCTTTAAATGGTTTAAAAAAAGACCAAGCATTCGATTTATGTCAGAGTGTCCACGAATCTTTCCACGGCCTCGCTGGCCTGACGGCCAGAGCGATATATATATATTTTTTTTTTCCCCCGAGCTTTCTATAGTGAATTATCGTGTGTGTGAGTTGAGTATATGCTGAGTTTCGGCTCATTTCTGTTCGGCTCATTTTCTTCTCACACAGTAAAGTGTCTCCACACACGCACACAGATATGAGTCTAATGTTAATCTGATAAATGTGTTATTAGAGTGAGTGACTTGTAAAGTTATTACTACTTGCATGTTTCAAGTGATAAGCCATATTTAAGGTCATTGACTGATAGGCGAATGTTTGGATTTCATTCAGACTGCCGTTATTGATTTGTCTGTCAAAGCCTGCGTGATAACCTGCAAGCTTTTTTTTTCTTCCTGCGACTAACTAATAAAATCATAGTTGATTATTAGAGGGCAGACCTAATAAATACTTATTATAGGATTTAGAACTACAGATTGTAATTGCAGCACACACACTTTTATCATTTCAATAGTTTTTTTTCTGTCCACTTAGGTAAAAGTACCCAGAAGACACCCTGGCAGCAGACAGAGGTGCAGGCGGTGGAAAGGCACATGCAGCGATTCATCACATCGCTCACTGTACCAGCAAAGAGCGACTGTGAAAAGTGCTTGAAAGCTGAACCAGGAGCACTGAAGAACCGTGATTGGAAGAATGTAAAATTTTACATTTATAATCGTATTACAGCTTACAAAAAGAAATTCCAGTGCAAATAATAATAATGTGAACATCATGGCAGGTTTTGTTCAAAGATTTTAAAGGGTTAAAGATGTTTTAAGGTTTACTATCCCTTTAAAACTACAGAAACACTTGTAGGCTATAGAATAATTTTGTTTGCCATATGTTTTATGATGACTGTGATGGCCACCAGTCGGAAAACATTGATCAAACAACATTTCAAATAGAGTGTCATGTTTGCAGTACAGTATGTTTATGATGACCGTGATGACCACCAGTCGGAAAGCATTGGTTGGACAAAGTTAATTTAAAGTCGTAGTTTGTTTAAATTCACATGTATGTGAAAGGAAGCATGTGTGAAAGTTATTTTTTTTTATATACTTTTAATATCAGGACCTTGTTTTTAGGTATGACTTCATTTTGAGTTTTGTGAAGCTGAGTTCAATAAAAGTTGAATTCCGCAATCGTAATGTGAATTAATGTATTGAAGCTCAATTAGTAGTATGTGTCTCAAATAAGTGTCAGGTGAATGAGAAGCAGCTGATGCTTGGAGGAGGTTGACTGAAAAATTACAATAATAGAAAGGATAATTTGTGGGTATGAAATGGGTCACTAGCACCATATGCGGGCCTTACTATATCTCCACATTAAGTAATCAAAGTTGTTCTACTGCATATTTTAATTCTCCTTGCTTGTAGATTAAACCCATTTTTAAGGGCAAATGGATAAATGAAATCTGAAGATTTACTAGTGTAAATGCCTATTATTTTTCTATCTAGGTCCCCACAAATCAACTGGGAGGTTGTGTGAATTATGCAAATTGGGTCCCCACAAATCGAAAGGGAGGTGTGAATTATGCAAAGTGGGTCCCTATGAGACATGTCCACTCGATTTTTCAAATGTCCCCATTGTGCATGATCAAATCATTACTTCATCAATTCAGATATTTAAAGGCGTGTATAAGTTGTCAAAGTTATGGTAAGTATCCCTAATTTTTTTTATACTTCTAAACCCTTTAGAAAGGGTGGTCCCCACAGGTGATGGTCATAAAGTTGGTCCCCATCCAACATGGAAACCAGTATGTGTGTGTGTGTGTGTGTGTGTGAGACAAGCATTTTTTTATTTTTGAGCATTGATGACTGGATATATATCTCAAAACAAAATGTTTCTAGTCACCATGGCATGATGCCACAAAAAGAGCAGACGTTTTGACTCTGTGTGTGTGTGCGCGCATATGTGCGTGTGTGCACAATGACTTTGGAGCAATGGAGGAGTCTCTGGCATAAACCAAGCCTTAACATCAAAAATACACAGAATATGCAAAACTATGGAAACCTGACCCGGTTAAAGCCATCTGCTATGCAACTATGCAAATGCAGTGTAAACCGAGCACAACTACGGTTGGGGCGAGGAAATGAATTGCAAGGCAGGTCACATGACCTTGTGCTCCGTTTATAAGACAACAGGAATGCTGGGTCGCACGTAGAGTGAAGCATTTACTCTGCTCGCATCTGCCCACCCCTCCTCCTACTCGCTCTGGCATCTGGCACCTTCTCCCACTCTGTAATGCCAGGTAATTACCCACCCTATCTGTTGCTGCTTACCCATTCTACCTACTCTCAAAACATTCAGGAAAAGCAGTGGGCTCCTTTAATTATCTACTTTCTGCATCACTCTGGAACGCGTCCAAGTCAATCCCTCTGGACCGCCTCAAAATAAATCAGGGATTCATACCAAAAACAGCCACGTTTGAGTCCATAGCACAGCATAACAGTAGGTGTTGTGAGCTGTGCTGCTTATTTTGAGTACTGCACTTCAAGCGACAATGCAATCTACAGCTTCAAAGGGTATCTGGGGAAAAAAAGCCAGTCTGACCTGGACCTCTTCTAATAAAAAGTGCCCAAGCGGCCTTAATCACTGGATTCACACCATTGCGAACATGCACCGTGTCTGAATGCTTCTCAATGACCTGAGGTCCATTAACAATTTATTTGGGTTAGCAAGTAAAGTTCATCCAATGCCAATGAGTAAAATGGAATGGAGGGAAAAAAATAAATAAATAAAACTACTTCCCTGGAGGTGGAAACAGACACAAAGATCTCTGCGGTGACCTTTTTCCCCAACTTATCATCCAGTGATGTGATCCCTAGTATTTTTTTTTTCTTGTGCTTCACTGGCATGGGGACTGAGTCACACGTCAGCCTTGATTAAAGGATGCCCAGTACTTCAGGCCATGTGCTGCCTTAAAAGAGACCGCGTGTTTGCGCGTTTGGATGAACTGTACAAGCGTGACCTTGGACCTTGATAGAGCGGGCATGACGCGTGAACGTTGAATGGCCTTAAGTTTATAAG
Source organism: Pimephales promelas (assembly GCF_016745375.1). Next base: position 782,088 of record NW_024121255.1, read on the forward strand.
TGTGAATCTAACAGCTGTCATGCCATTCTGGCACCTACGTTCTCTGCAGTCTCCTTGGTTTCCCAATGTGCTTCAGCATAAAAAAAACGAAAAAAAAAAAAAAAAAAACTACATATACAGTGTCTGAAAGTCTGGGCTGATTTATAGACCCCCTAGTGACTTATGAGATGACCATTTAGCTATGAGCTTGCATAGACAGTCACGTGACAAGGCACAGGGCAGTTCCTTTGCTGCTATTTCTGTATACTAGCCTGGATGCCAGCCGAACTTAGCCCCGCCCACAACATTTGAGTTCGGGAAGTTCGGTCTGGACTTAATCTGCTATGAAGCAAGTACGCTCGAACCAGAGCTGTTCGGACCAATCAAATTGTCAGGCCGGGCTTTATACAATGATGGACAAATGATCAACAGTAACATAATCATCAAAGTCACCAAAGAGCACTCAATTAGTTTACAAGAAAGATGGCTGCCGCTGGAGAATTGAGATGTGTAGATTCCGCTTTTATAAAAAAGATTTCAACAGCGCATTCATTTAAAAAGAAGAGCAGAGAACCGCGATCAAAGCATTTTTTCGCCGTCCTTCTGACGGGATTCAACTTACATCCCTTACTCCTTTGCTCTGATTAGTTGCAGATCTATCCAATTGAGTGCAGAGGCATTTTCTTTCCTGGTTCGGTTAAAACACGCCCCCATAATCCTAGCCCAATGGAGCAGTATCAGACTCACATTCATGTATACTGTAGTACACAGGACAAATGTGTGAGACACCAGACAGAGGAGCAGCTCCTGTGGAGCACAAGGCAGACATCAGTGAAAAGCTCTGAAGCTATGGATGTCTGGTCCTCCCTCAGGGTGGATCATGCCTTCACCCTCCACAGCATCAATAGACGGCCAGCCGCACTTAAAGAGAGACTGTACATGTATTGCACATCAAGGATCTGTCCATGCAAGAAGTGCTGAAAAGCGAGACAGCCAAATACCAGGAGTCTGGCGAGTGAGTCAGAAAGCAAAAAGAGCATGGTTCTTTCTGTAGCTCTTTTTAGTATGTGTTCCTGTGAATGCGATGGGATAGTTCTGTGTCACGTTAATGGCCTGCAGCGTCATTATAAAGATTAAAGGAATGACTGTCGATTTAGCCAATATGCTAGATTTGTCATACCCTTGGTCTGTACGTAATTACGTACAAAAAAATAAAAAATGAAAACAAAGGTTAAAGTTACACAGATACAGATGTTAAAATTCTTGACTCTGATCAATAATTATTTTCATGCTATGGGAGGTAACCAATAAATGGCTGTTTTTTAAAATGACTTATGCTGTCTACACTCTAAAAAATGCTGGGTCGTTTTAACCCAACTTTGGGTCAAATATGGACTAACCCAGCCGTTGGGTTAAATTTTTACATTACATTTTTAACCCAACATTTCAGGTTTGTCCATATTTGACCCAAAATTGGGTTAAAACAACCCAGCATTTTTAGGGGTGTGCGATATATATATATATATATATATAGTCTGCAATAATAACGTAACTTTTGTTTATAACTCATCCCTCACACACACCCAGAGAGTGCATGCACTCTAAAAAATGCTGGGTTCTTTTAACCCAATTTTGGGTAAAATATGGACAAACCCAGCACATTGGGTTAAAAATGTAATTTAAAAATGTAACCCAATGGCTGGGTTTGTCCATATTTTACCCAAAATTGGGTTAAAACAACCCAGCATTTTTTAGAGTGTGCATACTCTATGTATGCATACTCTTGTAGATTCAACTAGTTGGGTGAGCATTTAGATTTGATAGTCTTTATTTATATCATATAGTAGGCTAATAAATATCCCAAGAGTGCAGTTTTTCTCCAAATATCAGCATGATAAGAAATGTGATATTGATTTTATACAAGTGTAATAAACAAGAACAACGAAAACAGCATTTAAATATAAAATTAGCCACACACGGCGGTGTTTCCTTACTGAGTGAATAAGCTTTGAATGAATACATTGATTAGTATAGCTACAGATCAGATCAGATCAAATGCTTCTTTCCTTGAATGAATCAGCCATTTCAATGAATTGGTTGAATCACAATGATTTGCTCATTAAAGGGATACTCCACTTTTTTTGGAAATAGCCTCATTTTACAACTCCCTCAGAGTTAAACAGTTGAGTTTTACCGTTTTTAATCCATTCAGCCGATTTTCTGATATTTAGAAGAATATCAGTAACCAGACAATTTCTGGTCTCATTGACTACCAACTGTCTGGTTACTGATATTAGAAAAGAAAATATCGATATAATTTGTCAATATTGCACACCCCAATCCTGTTTTAATAAATTAAATCACAAAAAAAATAAATCAATCAATTTAAATGTAAAGTTAATTGAGGAACACCGCTTTATGTACAGTACAAAAAAACATTCTCAAAATCCTTCGCCAAGAAATTAAATGAACAACACACGACAGTAGAAATGTTCAAAGAAATGTATCCATATTAATTTATTTTTTATAAGTATCAGACTATATTTGATAGGCCATTACAGCCAATCCTGATCATTTAAAATATCGTGCATTCCTACTCCCAAAGATATTGTGATTATTTTTGATTTATTTTATTTATTAGACATTTAAAGAGAAAACATTAACAGAGCAATGGGCTTTATGCACAGCTGCGTTACTTCCTGAACTTCAGCCAGCTCCTTGTTTCCTGTCTGCCATTATTGGCCAAATTGATTAATTCAGGTGTGCTTGACCTCAGTAGTCATGGCAACAATAATCAGACACACCTGAATTAATCAATTTGGCCAATAATGGCAGACAGGAAACAAGAAGCTGGCTGAAGTTCAGGAAGTAGTGCAGCTGTGCATAAAGCCAATTGACTTGGGAATACAATAAAACAACGTAGAATTTGATTGAATCAAAGTCAGAATGAAATCAAGAAAATCAGTATTAATAACAATTTGAGATTGTTACAATGCCAAATTTCATAAATAAAAATGATTCCCAACACAAACTAAAAATTGACACTTCTCCACAACAGCCGTAATAGTAATCTCAATTAAAAATTGCACAGCACTAATGCATCATACTGCAAGTTTTCCTTTTATCCAAGTATGAGATGAGCACAAAACAAAAGTATAGATCATCAAGCAGCTAGTAAGCCTAATTCATACCCAGCATGAGAAAAACAATGGAAGACATCATGATGCACTGTTATGATGAACTATCATCATGCTAATTGCAAAATGCTTTAAAAAGTAATTAATTAAGCGGTGCAAAAACAATCTGACAACTTGTCAGTTAACCAACACTGGGTCATTGTACGAGCTACACGAGACAAAATTCAATCCGAACACAGTCTCCAACATGGCTTACTGAGGCATTCTCTTCTAAACGGTTCTTCATACACAGATGCCAAAGGACAGCACAGAAGGATGATAAAAAAAAAGAAGAAAAAAAACAGGCTCACAAAGCAGCCAACCTTTGTGTACAGACAGGGTAGGTAAAAAAAAAAAGAAAAAAACCACCTGTCCATCAGGAAAGCCACCAGGTTTTCCTTCCTCCCCCTCCTCTCTCAGCATCTCCGAGCCCAATGATGGCCAGCGATACTCCTTATCAGCTGGTGAGATGAGATTTAGTTCCAGGCCTAACACTCATGGGAGGCTATTGATAATGCTAGTCCCCCCTTCTGCTCTCCTCTCATTTTCCTGAAGTGGGACCGGCCTAGGCTGGCCAATTCCAAACCGCAACCGTGACAGCAACTGCAAAACTGATTTTGAATCAGTGTTATGGGGTGATATCTACTGTGTTCCAGCTATGGATGAATACGATGAGCCATGCAAAACCCAGATGTGAGGCCTGGCAGTGGGTATCCCCCTTGGTAAAATCCCCTCTTTCTCCCCACTGATACCTGAAGGTTCTATATAGAACCTTAAAAGGTTCTAAAGCGCTACGTATTTGGAACCCCTAAAATGCAATGCATGTGAATGGTCACAAAATTCAAGATATGTGGGTTAAAAAAAAAATGTAATTAATCAATATCAGACGAAGAGTGCCATTTCAGTTTTTATCCTCCAAAATCAGCATGATTAAAATGTGATATTAAGTTACTACAACAGTTTAATAAACATTCATTTAATTACATACCACAAAATGCTGCAGAATAATGTAATATATGAACGAATAATAGCCTTTACAGAATCTTTGTGCCAAAAGGGTTCTTTCTTCTCATTATAGAAACTTTTTTAGCATATCCTTTGGAGTTGAGTAAAGAACCTTATACTAGCTAGGTCAAGCTAGAAAGCTAGGTCAAGCTCCTGGTGATGGGTGTGATGTTTGACATCCATGCTGCAGCATAAACAAATGAATAATCAATGGTGCAAAAAAAAGGAATGCATTTGATTTTTTTTTTCTTATTTTAGCACAGTTTTAAAAAAGGCTCATGAAACTTTCATTGTTATAGGTACAAAGCCTGAAACGGCACAGACTGCATAACATGTTCAAAGAATGTTTTTTCCATTACTGACCGTATCTCCACGGCTAAGAATCATTTAATGGTCTTCATGCACGGAGCAAAACCATGTGCATCTTTGTGGCAACGTTTTTATAGCCTCGTAAATGGTTGCATATAACTGTCGAACCAACCTATTACACTGACAGACAGCAACTATTGTGTGATATCGATCGCTCAAGCCTTTCAATAGCAGCGGTCCTGTCGATTTGATCAACTGGAGAAGCAGAGTTTGTCTAGAGCGTGTCTCAGTCGTAAACTTTAGGAACACATGTCTGAATGTAGCCTACATTTATCAAAACTCAATTTGACGGATTCACCTCAGCAGTTACTACACAAGGGACTCATATGCAATTAGTGGTGTTAATCATATACTAATAATAAACAGTGAATTTAATTACATCCATGATGTATTGTCTCCCTCAGCAAATGCTACTGGATTTTTACACACACCACAGCTCAAAAAGATTTATCTGACACCAGCTCAAAATCGAGTTCTTCAGCCCTGGCTGCCTTGCCACAGAACAGTTGGTGATGGAGCTAATAGAGGGTTACAACATGGCAACAGCAGAAAAAGACAACAGATGTTCAAGAGGGCTATACGAAATGGAACAAAACAGCATTTTGGTGGCTTAATTCTTTATATGTCCGGAGTCCATTGTAGTGGACCAATGTATAGGGGGCTAGAGGATTAGTGGAGCCAAAAACTGGCAATTCGAGAATAGAATAGAATAGAATATTTTCCCCTAGGGAAAGTTTGTCATGGACTCAAGAGTGCGTAGTGCATTAGTAGCTGCCCTTAAAAGACAATAAATACACGTAAAATAATAGCTAAAGACATACAGTGTACACATACGCTAGACTACATACACACTAATGACCCATCCAATAAAAGACTAAACCAAAAAAAATTAAATTAAAACAAACTACAACAAACAGAACACCAAGTTATTGCACCCTTGCCTGGCCTCAGCGTAAGTCTTTCAAATTTTGATAGAGGTATGTATAGAGCATTTAAAACAGTTCAATTTAGTTTTGGGGATTCTGTACCTTCTGCCAGAAGGCAAGAGCTCATATTCTGGAGGATGTGGCACGGGTGCGACAGTACTCTCCATGCCTGAGTACAGACTGCTCATAGATGGACTGAAGGGAGAGCCTTTCAGTCCTCCCCATCACCTTCATAGTAGTCTGTAGTACCAGGCACTGCAACTATGATTTGGACTGTGGAGAGATTGCCGAACCATGCCGTTATTCCATACCTGATGACACTCCATCACTGCCTGATAAAATAATATAAGTATTCTGTGAATAGTTGCATAAACTGCTTCGACTAGACTTCCCCCATTCATTTTTCAAAAGTCAATTACATGACAACATAAGTCCTATCCGGGAGGGACTATAAGGGGGGCGTTAGAAAAATTCTTATTTTCTTTTCTTTCGCTCTACATACGTCATCTGGTATAACTGAAATGATTGGCTATGAGCTACATACAGGCGCGTTTGATAGACATTCTTAGCACTTAATAAACGGCTCTGGGCATTCGTAAACCACGCCTCAAATGCGAGAAGAAAAGTCTCAATGAGACTTGGGTCTGACGTAAGCCAGGCTAGTTTACGAAAAAATAATTAAATTAATAAATGAAGCCAAATCTCAGAAACTGCGAAGACTGTCCGTTATAATATCAGTGTCAGATAAGAGTAAGCGAAAGATAATTGTCTAGATTTAGCTCCTCACTTATGTGGGTTTATTATAAACAGCCACTTCTATTAACTTGTGAAGTTTACTTGTATAGGCTTTTTTAAAGCTACAGTCCGTAACTTTTTTGGGTTCAAAATTAAAAATATCCTAAATAAATTTGAGCAAGTATATAACCAGTGTTGAAAACTCTCTGCTTGCCTTAGCTTGATTCAAAGCGGTAAGCTTGTAATAAAGTTTTTAATTCCAGTGGTACTGGTGGATTTCCACGGGTAGATTCGAACATGTCTTTGCGTCATTACGGGAGGTGGAAATTTATAGCCTTTTCTCACTGCTCTTGATATAATTAAACTTATTAAATTGATGGCGGACACAGAAAGGTTCAAACGACAATCACCAGTGACAACTGGAGATTTACCTGACTTCGGAGTAGATACAGAAGAAAAAAAAGACCGCAAACGGGCCCATGTGAAAACAAGGATTATCGGAAAGGCCATTAATTGTAGTCACGCAAGGTTGATGTTGTTAAACAACTTGAGAAAAAAAAGTATCATTTGCACGGTTTGACGTGATATTATAAGCAATCAATAATCAGCGTGATTTACTACAATGCTTTTTTTCCTTATTTGGTCAGAACAAAAGTGGATGTTACTTATTCAGATTGCATTTTCCGTGAATAACTGCAATTGCAGATTTCGAACAGAGATGGCGAAAAAGAGGAAAAACTACAGACTGCAGCTTTAAATAAATCAAAAAATGAATAATAAGTGGAAAGACATGTACATCATATGTGATGCACAGCACAAGTTGTTTCTGTAACGCCCACATCTATCGAACACACACTCTCACCTCTACAAGAAACAAGGGCTGCGTCTGAAATAGCATACTCTCGTATAGATACTTACTTTGAATAAGTAATTACTTCATGACTGCTAAAAAAGTGTGTTCTATATAGGATGAATGTCTTTGTATAAAATGTATTCCAGACGTACTACATTGGCCATGTTATCATCACATCAGTTGTGTCGCATCACTGCCATTCACAAATCCTCTCCAGTTGCCTCATGGGATAGTAGTGTGTCCATCATATGCATACTTACAACTCGCCAGAAGTAGGAAGTCATCTGGGTTCTTTTTGTATACTGTTTTAGAAGAACGGTTAATTCAGATATTCTTTTGTCACTTTAATTTTTTTCATCTAGTAGTAAAGTTGCCATTTCGGATGCAGCCAAGCCAGAATTGGTACATGAAATCACAGACAGCAAGTGAAAAGTATCAGAACTTAAACATTGTTTAGAAAACCAGTCCCATCCAATAGGGCTATGATTTGTTCACAAATTAGACTGATCTGGTTCGTAGACTACGCCGTTCAGCATGAGGATCACTGAAAAGCTACTGAAATGCAAGTCTGTGAGGCTTAATATTTTCTGTCATAATTTATTGACATTATTTGAAAGAGAGCAGCCAAGAAATCCTTAAATACATCTCCCACAAAAAGAAGAAAACCATATGGAACAACCTACATAATGACATCATTTATTTGAGTTGATTGGGTACAAATATGAATGTGCCTTACACTATAGAAATGTGGTTATGTGGTGAAATGGACTTGTTAATGACGATGCATAAAAGAGTCCAGAATGTCCAGATACACTCCCACAGGCCTCAACTGTCATGTCAATAGTCATTCAAACAATTTATTCGGACCATGTTTATATGCGTCCATGTACATGTTCAGAGGGTCAGGTGTAGGCTATAATACCCTCCAAAAATTTGTTCCACGGAAAAAAAGAAAAAGAAAAAAATGACCATCAGCAACCCATTCGGAGGATGATATAGCCCCTTATCCAAACAAAAGCTGTTTTTTCCACGGCTTTTCCATTTTTCTCTCGCTCGCTCTCGTGCATCTGAGAGCCGCACATGGCATGACTCGAATGGGGACAAATCAGTACACACAGCGCCAGTTACTAACGATATATGACACGCAGGTGTTCACCAAACCCCTCACCAATGAGGAATAAATAAAAAGATACACTTCCGAAAGGCTAACAATAACACAGAACAAGACAATAACATCTTCACCACTTCCCAGCCACGCGCATCACCTGCATTTATGAAAGCACATATTCTAAATACAAAAGCATCTGCAGAGACACACAGAAGTGCCCTTACCTGTGTTTGTGGCTGAAAGTGAGCGCGCGTTATCCCCACTTCTCACTGGAAATTGTTCGTTGGTCTTTTGTATAGTCCAGAGACGCGAATGCGGTTGTTTGCCCTCCCCTTCCACTGGCGTACAGACGACGGCTGTGTGAGCGCGTCAAGCCACTCCACCTGCATGAAACGACACAGCAGATATGCCGCTCAATGCGCGTTCTCCGGTAGCGGTTATAGGCGCGAAACGAGGGGCGCGGTCAGTGGAACACCTCACCAATCATCCCGCGAGCACTTCGCCTTCCAACCTCACCGACGACAGGATGACTGCGGCACAGCTGCTCAATGTGACTTACTTTTACAAAATCTGGACCCCGACTATGTCCAGAAACTACGTCTCATTCATCCCTTCTGTCTCTTAATCCGTTTAGACCATCCTTTATGGTGTACCGAACCACTAAAATATTTATTTTAAACACACTCTGGAATTTAAAAAACGGTTCTCTCAATAAATGTTATAAATAATAAAATTAACCGGTTTTTATCATTTGCAATTGTAATTTATTTTATGTTAAATGTATTTGTTTAATGTTGGACTAAAAAAAAATAACTTACATGGCTCTTAGGTGCATTATTCTGATTTTATGTCTGCTTCTCATCTATTTATAGGCTACATCATATTTTGCAATGTGGAAGTGATCTATTTTTGTTAAAATTGGTTTGTTTGCAATTTACAGTTTGTTTATTTATTGCTTATAAAGTGTAATTGTTGAGGCCACTCAGTGAAACCATTCACTCACTCCAGTTTTGAGAAATGGACCATAGTTTTAAAAAACTGTGTAAGCATTTTTTGAAAAACTGTAAAGCAGTAAAATTGAGT
>NW_024121255.1:791821-818631 GCF_016745375.1 Pimephales promelas
TTTTTTTTTCACTTCTGTTTTAGTTAAAGTTAACAATAACAACTCTGATTAAAGAATGACAATCATTAAACCATTTTATCTTTTGTGAGCGAGTTATATCAGAGACCGATGAAGAAATGGCGCTCTAAATAGGATATGTTGTGATTCGGTGAAATTTCGCTCAGTGTCCCCAACGTACAAAGGGTTGCTATTGTCATTTAGGAGGTGTTTGTGTTGGTTTCAGAAGCTTAATTACCCTCGGTTGACACTTTATATTTTACCAGCAGCACTCTCATAATACAAACAGCATGGACACATTGTGCAGCATTAGTAATTGATATCACTGGGCAAACTATGGATTCAGTTTAATAACAGCTCATGTGAATAACGGTCACTAAACCAATGAACGACTCTTTCAGAACAGAAATCAATTGCTTCGATTCAGACCGTTCCTTAGTTTACCTTAAAACTGAGAAGCATAACCTTGGACATAATGTTCCTTTCAGTCTTTATTGTCACTTCACGGTTTCATTGTGGTTTTGCCTTCCAATGTTTTTCTCAAAGTCTGATGCTTTTTTTAAAAACCCTAGATAATGTATTTTTCAGTGCTGTAGGACTCCTTCAGACTCTCGCTGCCAAAAATCAGCCCGACTGACCACCCCCACACAGTCTGCAGGGGGCCAGGGAGTGTGTGTATGTGCGAGCGTTGGAATGTGTGTATGTGTGTGCGCGAGAGAGTAAATGTAATGTGTGTTTGAGGGAAGTACTTCCTCTTGCCAGTATTCCCAGAGCCTCCATTTTCCTGCTGTGCTCAATGTGTCCTTTAACAATACATCGGAACACACACCTTTTAGAGGTGCAAGTTAGAGAAGAAAGCTTTATAAAGGCAAAATATAACTGCACACTCATTTCAGCATTTTCTTTTTTTTCTCAATGTTTCAAGGAACCTTGACAAAGGCTAGTTGCAAAAAAATGATTAAATGCTGAAGTTAGTTATATTTTGTAGTTATAGAGAGATACACACAGATATCCAATAAAACACAATCACCATCATATTCGTTTCACTTTATCCTGTGTGAACTGCCTTTCTTCCCATTCCTTCCATGTCTGTCTGTTAGTTTATCCCCCCGTAACCTCTCCGATGGTTATTGAAATTGCATGGTTGGTATCAGTGAAATTCCTCTCTAAACTGATGTAGCCGTTGATGAATTACTGGCAGGCCCTGGTAATTCATTCCAGAGACCGTAGTGGACAGAATCATTTATGGGAAATGTGAACGAATCCCATCGTATTCATTTGACTGTCCTCATAGGGTGGTGTGGTTTTGCTGGTCGGCGTATAGACGCACACACTCTGCCACGTCGTTTGGGGTCCGCACCCCCGGCCCCCTTTAAAAGCCCCCAGTGCAGACCAGAGCGCAGTGGGAAAATGAGAGACAGCTTTTCGGCGTGGTGGAGGGAATGCTCGGACGATGAGACATGTAGTGGAGTGAAGTCAATAAGGAGGGGGAGCTGCTGACTGGCCTGTGGAAAAAGAGAGCAAAAGGAAAGGAGAGAGAGAGAGAGCGCAACATGTCATGATTCAGAGGAAAAATAGTTTGTTTTACAACCATGTTCACATTTCAAGGGTCTTTCATATAGATCAGTCCATGTTAAACAAGACAAAGAATCAATTTCACGCCCGGTTTGTAAGTTTACATGTGGTGTAATTGGTGACATCAGCAGCCTGAGGAATGGTTTATCCAAAAAATGAAAGTCTGTGGTCATTTATTCCTCATTTTGTTCTAACCCATAAGACTTTTGAAAAAGAACTGAAGACATTTTTAAATAAACCTGTGTGATTTCTGTCCCTCCATTGAAAGCCCATTCCAACAAAATGTTGAAGCTTCAAAAAGTTCATGAAGGCATTGTAAAATGAATCCAAATGAATCAAGCAGTTCTTCTGCAGAGACTTGATCACTTGGTATGATAAACAGATTTTAGGATGCACAACATACAGCGTATAAAAATGCTTAACGGAAGCTCACATGCTTGCTTAACACACAATACCAAGCCTCATTAGTTCTTATGCAGCAAGCAAGCACATTGATCTACCGTTTACCATATTTGATGTGCTGACATGTGAATAAAACCAATCCATTGATGTGCATTACTTTTACACGTTTTGGTGGAATAGACTTTTAATGGAAGAACTTCATCTGACCGAAGCGGGTGTTATATGTGATATGTGTTTCAAAGGTCTTATGGGTTTGAATGACATGAAGGTGAGTGAATGATGACAGAATTTTAATTTTTGTGTGAACTTAGCACTTTAAAGGGATGGTTCACTTTGAAATTAATTTTTGATATGTTTTAGCTTACCTCAAGGGGATCCAAGATGTAGGTGTCTTTGTTTCCACAGTATTTTCAATTTTGACATTTTTCGGTCCAACCATTCTTGTCTGTCAGTCATATAATGCAGGTATGGGGGTCCACCAAAAAGCAAGCACAGAGAAGTCAAAATTAAACACGATTTAATGACTCGTAAATGTAAGTACACATTGATGGCCTAAGACACGAAACGAGCGGTTTTTGTGAGAAAACGAACAGTATTTATATCGTTTTTACCACTTGTAATCACAGTGACGTCCAAGTGATCTGAATCAGTTGTCCAACTGAACCGAACTGAATCATGTTCAAAGTTCCGCCAGAAGTGATCGCTTGCGTGTGACGTCACTCAATATTTACACAGAGATTTTGGAAGTTTTACCTTTTACTAAACATATTTAGATATACCGAAATCGTCTTCCCGTATATCTAAATATGTTTAGTGAAAGGTAAAACTTCCGAAATCTCTGTATAAACAAAGACTGACGTAGGTGCGCAAGCGATCACTTCCGGCGCAAGTGCAGACCGAAGCGTTATCGCTGTGGTAGCACGAGGTAAAAACGACATAAATACTGTTCGTTTTCTCACACAAACCGCTCGTTTCGTGTCTTAGGCCATCAATGTGTACTTACATTTACGAGTCATTCAATCATGTTTAATTTTGACTTCTCTGTGCATGCTCTTTGAGCACCCCTAAACCTCCATTATGACTGACAGACAACAACGGTTTGACCGAAAAATATCAAAATTGAAACTACTGTGGAAACAAAGACACCTACATCTTGGATGCCCTTGAGGTAAGCTGAAATATATCAAAAATTAATTTCAAAGTGAAAAATCCCTTTAATATAGGGATAGTTTATCCAAACATGACAATTCTGTCATCATTTTACTTACCTTCAATGTCATTCCAAAACTGTTTTTTTAATACAATGAAAACTCATGGGGTCCAAATTAACAATTTTGAAAAAAAAAGAAAGAAAAGAAAACAGTCACATTTTTATAATACCTCTGTGTTGAGAAAGAAAGTCGACAAGTTGAATAGACATGAGGGTGAGTAAATGGTGACAGAATAGTCATTTTTTGGACGAACAACCTCTTTAAATCTCAGTACAGAATGTGAGTACAACTATAAACATTTGTCTGACTCATTTACTAGGGGTGCACACAAACTAGACATGGCACCAAGCCGTGATGCCTATTACATTGCATCACAGGAAATAACCTTACGGGAAGTGTATTTTGATAAACAGAACCTGCGCAGATAAAATTCATTAAGGAATGTTTTTTTAAATGGATTTAGAGGCAAGTTGCGGTGGTTACAGCTGAGATGTGGAAATAAAAAAGAAAGAGTAAAGGGGGAGGACAGTAGGGGGAAAGAGACGAGAGGGACGAGAGAAGCCAACAATGTGACACAGAAATGAAAATGATAGAGTGCCTGCGAAGAAGTAAAGGATGAGTGAGAGAGAGCATAAATAAGAGGTTATTTTGAAGTGAGTGCCTCAGTAGGAAGACAAAAGAGAGGAAGAGAGAGAGGGAGAAGAGTGGTTGGCAAGGTCTGGAGGCCCTGGCTTAGCTCTGAGTCTGTCTCCTAATGGGCTCAGGGCTCCCTGATTTTCAAAACCAGAGGGAAACATGAGCACAGACTTCAACCTCAGCATTCCAACACACACACACACACACACACACACACACACACACACACACACACACACACACACATACTGGTTTCCATGTTGGATGGGGACCAACTTTATGACCATCACCTGTGGGGACCACCCTTTCTAAAGGGTTTAGAAGTATAAAAAAAATTAGGGATACTTACCATAACTTTGACAACTTATACACGCCTTTAAATATCTGAATTGATGAAGTAATGATTTGATCATGCACAATGGGGACATTTGAAAAATCGAGTGGACATGTCTCATAGGGACCCACTTTGCATAATTCACACCTCCCTTTCGATTTGTGGGGACCCAATTTGCATAATTCACACAACCTCCCAGTTGATTTGTGGGGACCTAGATAGAAAAATAATAGGCATTTACACTAGTAAATCTTCAGATTTCATTTATCCATTTGCCCTTAAAAATGGGTTTAATCTACAAGCAAGGAGAATTAAAATATGCAGTAGAACAACTTTGATTACTTAATGTGGAGATATAGTAAGGCCCGCATATGGTGCTAGTGACCCATTTCATACCCACAAATTATCCTTTCTATTATTGTAATTTTTCAGTCAACCTCCTCCAAGCATCAGCTGCTTCTCATTCACCTGACACTTATTTGAGACACATACTACTAATTGAGCTTCAATACATTAATTCACATTACGATTGCGGAATTCAACTTTTATTGAACTCAGCTTCACAAAACTCAAAATGAAGTCATACCTAAAAACAAGGTCCTGATATTAAAAGTATATAAAAAAAAATAACTTTCACACATGCTTCCTTTCACATACATGTGAATTTAAACAAACTACGACTTTAAATTAACTTTGTCCAACCAATGCTTTCCGACTGGTGGTCATCACGGTCATCATAAACATACTGTACTGCAAACATGACACTCTATTTGAAATGTTGTTTGATCAATGTTTTCCGACTGGTGGCCATCACAGTCATCATAAAACATATGGCAAACAAAATTATTCTATAGCCTACAAGTGTTTCTGTAGTTTTAAAGGGATAGTAAACCTTAAAACATCTTTAACCCTTTAAAATCTTTGAACAAAACCTGCCATGATGTTCACATTATTATTATTTGCACTGGAATTTCTTTTTGTAAGCTGTAATACGATTATAAATGTAAAATTTTACATTCTTCCAATCACGGTTCTTCAGTGCTCCTGGTTCAGCTTTCAAGCACTTTTCACAGTCGCTCTTTGCTGGTACAGTGAGCGATGTGATGAATCGCTGCATGTGCCTTTCCACCGCCTGCACCTCTGTCTGCTGCCAGGGTGTCTTCTGGGTACTTTTACCTAAGTGGACAGAAAAAAAACTATTGAAATGATAAAAGTGTGTGTGCTGCAATTACAATCTGTAGTTCTAAATCCTATAATCAGTATTTATTAGGTCTGCCCTCTAATAATCAACTATGATTTTATTAGTTAGTCGCAGGAAGAAAAAAAAAGCTTGCAGGTTATCACGCAGGCTTTGACAGACAAATCAATAACGGCAGTCTGAATGAAATCCAAACATTCGCCTATCAGTCAATGACCTTAAATATGGCTCATCACTTGAAACATGCAAGTAGTAATAACTTTACAAGTCACTCACTCTAATAACACATTTATCAGATTAACATTAGACTCATATCTGTGTGCGTGTGTGGAGACACTTTACTGTGTGAGAAGAAAATGAGCCGAACAGAAATGAGCCGAAACTCAGCATATACTCAACTCACACACACGATAATTCACTATAGAAAGCTCGGGGGAAAAAAAAAAAATATATATCGCTCTGGCCGTCAGGCCAGCGAGGCCGTGGAAAGATTCGTGGACACTCTGACATAAATCGAATGCTTGGTCTTTTTTTAAACCATTTAAAGGGGCCGCAAAAGCAAACAAGCATGTCAATTAGTTATTTTTGCAGAACATTGATCAAAGGAAATAACTTTATTATAGTGACATGTTTGCGAATGAAATAAACCAATTAAAAGCCATTTATGTGGTGTGGCTTTTGTGTTAATGGTTAAGTGCTATTCAACTTTACATTCCCACTGATAAACAAGTGTTCTAGCACGAAAATCAAGCCTATAGACAGTGTTGCGCGCCTTCTTATCAAATTCAAATGATCAATCTCTCCTATTGTGCTTGGGAAATAATGTGGACGGAACCAAAGTTACTTGACTGCATTCTCTGGAATCCTCTAAAGCAGAGCACTTCTACATTACAATTGGGTGCCGCAGAACCACGTCATAGCTCATTACCATAAAAGTTGACCTGATTTCAACTTCTCACCGCCCAAGACAACTAAACTACAGAAGGGTTCCTGAGCATTATGATATTGAAATTCATGTGCAAGGCAAGTTTTTTTATATAGCACATTTCATACACAATGGTAACTCAAAGTGCTTTGCATAGAAGAAATAAAAATAATCAAAATAAATCAGAATAATTAAAACAATTTAGAATAAAAAATAAAATACAGTAAATAATTAAAACAGTTTAGAATAAGAACATTAAATAAAATACAGTAACAGTCGTACGAACAGTGGCACAGTGCTCATTCAGTAAATGCACAGCTAAACGGATGTGTTTTGAGTCTGGATTTGAATGTGACTACTGTAGGAGCACACCTGATCTCTTCTGGACGCTGGTTCAGCATAATAGCTAAAAGCAGACTCTCCATGCTTAGAGTGAACCCTTGGTATTTCTAGCTGATGTGATCCTAGTGATCTAAGTGATCTGTTGGGTTTATATTCAGTGAGCATATCTACAATATATTGAGGTCCTAACCCATTAAATGATTTATATAACAGTGATAATACTTTAAAATCAATCCTAAATGTAACTGGGAGCCAGTGTAAAGACCTAAGGACTGGTGTAGAGGAACAATTAAGTTGCAAGTTTTCAAATCACTAAAGATTTGGCGGAAACGTCTCAAAATGGCAGAAAACAGGAAATGGCAAAAAAAACAAAATCAGCATTTAGTGATCTGGTCTGAAATCTGGGTATCAAAGTGCTCCTAAATTGTCTAATTTAGTTTTAGAAACGTGTAAAGATTTCACCTTTGGAAGAAGGCCTCACAGCACTGGCTTCTGTAGGCATCTCTTCATCTGCTGGTAGTCTGCGTCTCTTGGGTGGTGGCGGCATGTCACTCCTCTCGGTAGGAGGAAGTGCCACCTCTGAAGATGGTTCTATGGAAAATAATCAAAGTTCAATGTTTTCAGAAAGATATACATTTTAAAATTTACTATAAAATGCTGACAATTGAGTTTCCTCAAGAGTTTCCAGCCAAAGATTCCTGCCAGTCCTGTTTCTCTATTGTAGGTTAAACAAGTCAAATTACTGAGACCGTCTTTAAATGGCTCTAGGAGCCCGTTCCAGTCGTTGAATAGTCAGGCTGAATGGATTATCACCCATGTATCTGAATGACACTGTTATGCTAATGAGATCAGGGATGGGGAATTTCTAGTAATGAACTGACTTCCGTACTTCATTTACATGCTTTGTTTCAGAGTGTCTCCACCTCTATGTAAATCCCTCCCCCTTGAAAGGTATATAAACAGGACAGTGAGTTCTCAGTAAAGAATCCTGCTTGAAAGATATCCCAATGTCTGTTGGTTCGAAGGAAAATTTTCCAACAGACAATACACAATGTGTTTAGTCACACTTATGCACTGATTATTTTAAATCATTAAAGTACAATAAACTCTTAAACCTGTGTAATTTTTCATTATTGCAAGTATAATTGAACTGCATCTTTCCAGCAGACATTTAATCAAACATAAGCTCAAGCAAACTAAGACATGAAATAAAATGGTTAATTACTTGATAATCTGACATGGTTCATTTAGTGCCATAACACAACAAACACGAGAAGAGAACGGATCAGCTAGCATTTTACGAAAAATGTGCACGTTTCTCTTATGAAACATAATTTTTATGGTAGTAAAGTCCACAAAAAATATTCACTCCAAAATAAATGTTTAGTGCAAGACATTTTGAAGAATAGCTTGGAGGCATTTGATTCATTACACAATGAGCAGTTTCGTTAATAAAAAAAGAAAAAAGCTTTTGTTCAGCATACTGAAGAATCTTCTTTAATGTTGGCTTTGATGTTAGAACATTGTTTTTGCATGTCAGGTCTTCACAAGTAAAGTGACTGAAACCTATGAATAACTGCAAAATCTAGTAGTGTATTTTGAAAGTAATACAAACCGTCAACAGTAGATGAACAGAGTCCCTCTGTTATGCTCTCGTCTTCCTCATCAGAGTTAAGAACTTTTTCTGTGGAAGTTCAAAGTAAAGCTTAATGGCATATAATAGATCGTAAACATATGGTATTTGAATAGATGGTAAACAGAAAAATCAAACAAACGTCAAATAAAATACCACACCATCAGGATCTATCCCAATTTCATCCAAGTTCTTGCCATGGAACTCAGCTAATCTTCCTTGTTCAAGTGCCATTAGAACTTTGCTGATCTTGGCAAGTTGCAAGGTCTTCTCAGGGAGTCGATAGAACTCACGATGGATTCTTATGTCGTGTCCAAGGAAGTTTGCCAGCTGGTCCATCTCGGTGTCAGTCATATTCAGCACTGTTGAAAGCGTTGCGGCATGCTTTCGCAGCCTTGTAGATGTCAGTGACTTGGGACACTTTGCGCCACACACCTTAGCAAAGCCACGGAGGCAGTCTGACCCTCGAAAATGTGTCATGGCTTCTGGTCTTGCAAACATATAGGGATTGTCTTTCAGAACCCCACAAACCTCTCTCTGCTTAACAAGGAGTTCTAAGGCACATAGCATTTTTGGAGTCAGAAGAATTGGAACTGGTCGACCACGCTTTCCTCTTGTGATAACCCTTGTGAAGTGTCTGCAGAGTTTTTTTTCCACTTCAGAAAGTGCCCAGTCCACATCCTCATGTGGATGAGAAGTGTCTCTTGAAAGAAATGCAGACAAAGGCATACTCGAAACCTCTCCTTCCCTGCGGCGGTTAAAGAGAATCATCTGGGCTAGACACACCTTTGCCAGCTCCATCCAGGTTTTAGTAGAGGGACTTCCAGAGAGTGTTTTGAACCACTTCTCTTGCACTTCACTGAGATGTGTGTGCATTTTCTGGACGTCTTCAGTAAAGGGCATGATAGTGGGCACATTCCACTTTGCTTCACTGATGTTCCTCAATGCTGTAGCCGAGATCAACTCGTTCCACTTGTTCTGATGGACTTCTAGAAACTCACTGGCATTCTTAACAAGCTGTTTGTCATTTGAGATT
Organism: Pimephales promelas; assembly: GCF_016745375.1. Next base: position 801,111 of record NW_024121255.1, read on the forward strand.
AATCCCTGAGCTTTTAAGAGTTTGCTCACTTTAACCAGGGAATTCCCAAGCTTATTTGCAAGCGATGGAATCATGAACTTGTCTGTTTCACTGTCATACCCACACGTATACTTCACAGCTTTGACAGTCTCCATGTACTTCTTTGGATTTACACAATCTTCCATCGTTTTTAACGAGGTGACTCTCCTCGCCTTGTGAATCAACCGTCCCAATTCTCGCATCTTCTCCCGCACATACTGTTGATTTTTGGCTGATATCCCTCCTTTGTTCAACAAGTGCTGCCCAATTTCAGTAATTACTTTGTCATTTTTTATAATATCTGTGATTGGGTCAGGATTCATGGCACTGATTACTCCCCACAGTTGTTTGGTCATGTTTGAAGGCACAGGCCCCGTGTATGTACACATGGACTGAACACGGTTTTTTCCTGGTTTGGGGGGGACTGACTGAGGTTTAAGTCTGCAAGAACGCATATGTCGCCAAAGGACCTTTCTCGTAAAAAGTCCTTGACAGTATGCACAATGCATGAAATCCTCTCCCAGTGCTTTTTTAGGTGGTCGTTTAAATGGCACCAGTTCCCCCTTTCCTGATTCCATAACCGCAGCATTGTGGGCATAGTTCCCTTTGTTGCGAATATAATCCAACTGTTTTTTTCTCTCCTTTGAACATTTTGGAAAGCTTAGAGCTCTAGCCACATCAGATGTATTTGCATGTGAACTTTCTAGATGCCTTGCCATCTTAGCGTAAGGTTTGGAGCAATACAAGCAGTAATGTCTCTTGTTATACACTCTACCACCATCTCTTTTATGGTATGCATTAACAACTACGCAGTCTATTGTGTTCTGACTTGAACTGGGCTCTTCTACTGTTCCAGATGCTTTAGACGTAACGCTGTGCATATTGTCTGACGTTGTTGAGTCACAGTCAGGGGAGCTTACAGAGGCAGATTCATTCATATCCAGTTGATCAAGAAGCTGACGTTTTGTTGGGTTCAGTGTAAGGCTAACATCACTGTCACAGTCACTGTCGGAAGTGGTATCTGGAACATAATTATCTGAACTCTCTGGTGTAGAATCAAAGAGCTCACCAGAATCTTGAAGATCAATGTCTTTCATCTTAAAAAAGTAAACAAGAAACATCAAAAAGTTCATTAGAAATAGGTAGAACTGCTGCATTTAATTGATCATTAAAAGATATAAATTGGCAACTATTTAAAAAAAAGTACTGTTCAAGTATTTTTTTTTAATTTACAAGTTACATGTGATTTGCAGCTTCTTACTGCTTGTTACACTAAAGTTCTTAAGTGTAATAAAACATTTTGGGCAGTTGATCTGACACAAATAAGGACATCTGATTTCAAATAAAGGGGATGCGATTTTTTTGATTCACTGATATTTTGCAGTCAAAATGATTTATCACATAATTTATTAATTACATAGCCTAAATTATATTTCACTGAGTGATTGATGAGAATAAAATGTTGATGGCAGCTCTAAGCAAAATAACTTATCAATAACAAATGACAATGGTTACGTTTACATGCAACCAAATAATCCATTAGAAATCAGACTGACGGCTTAAAGGAGAACTCCGGCGAACAATGAACCTTTGGTCTAATAAAACATTGGTACCTAGTCAATCGTTCTCTTTGATGAGATTTGAGATCATGAGATTTATTTTCATGATAATCGAATGTAAAGAGTTTTATCTCTAAAAACTGTTTAGCGTATAATGCTAGTAATGGGGGCATTGACTAAGTAAAAAGAAATCGCTAGTTTATACCACTAACAAGGCTCAAAATAGCCCCACGCTAACACAGTAACATAATGAGGCTCCATACATGCAAAACGAAGCATTGAGAACTTTGTAAGTGTACAGACCGTTTAATAAGAAGATACTTTATGAAGACGGTTCACTTTGTGTATACAGACAGGAGCCATCTTAAAAAAGTCTCGATAAGTCAAACCACGAACGCCGTTCATACAGTTCAGAAGTTCGATGAACTTCATACAGTTCAGATCACTCAGCACGACGTTCGTGGTTTGACTTATCGAGACTTATTTTCTAAGATGGCTTCTGTCTGCATACATTAACAGTGAACTGTCTTCATAAAGTATCTTCTTATTAAACGGTCTGTACACTTACAAAGTTCTCAATGCTTCGTTTTGCATGTATGGAGCCTCATTATGTTACTGCGTTAGTGTGGGGCTATTTTGAGCCTTGTTAGTGGTATAAACTAGCGATTTCTTTTTACTTACTCAATGCCCCCATTACTAGCATTATACGCTAAACAGTTTTTAGAGATAAAACTCTTTATATTCGATTATCATGAAAACAAATCTCAGAGAACGATTGACTATGTACCGATGTATTATTAGACCAAAGGTTCATTGTTCGCCAGAGTTCTCCTTTAATCAGACTGAAAAGCCTTCATATGCAAACACCTTTATCCTATGTAAAAAGCGAGCAGAGCAAGCTTCCATAAGAATGGACTCAAATTATGAATGCCCTTTACATTTAACTTTCGCTTTCAAATTATCGACGATTTTAAAATTTAAAAGAGAGGAGCAAAAGAGGGAAAAACTCCAACGTGTGCATGTAAACATAGCAATTGAGTCTCTTGTTGCAACTTGAGGACTTACCACAATACTTTTAGTCCGTCTCAGTCTTGGTACAAAAATGTCATTTTCATTTCGGTGTTGTATCACAATCTGTAAAAAGAAAAGAAAACAGTGTAAACAACATTTTAGTATTTGACATGTAAAAATAAAAAGCGCAAGAAAACAAAAATTATATATATATATATATATATATATATATATATATATATATTCCTGTCCAGCAAAGCTTGATCATCTGGATTACATCTTGATCTACATCTGGATTAAAACCAGCCTCATGGGGACTTTACACACACAACGTTATAGTTCCTTACGGGGACCAGTTTCATCAAATTCAAAACACGGGTGTGAACTCAAATACTGACCAAAAGTGTGTTGTGGGGACGTCGTGAGTGTCCATTTCAATGCAACAATTAACCCAGAAAAAAAATCCCGTGAAGGATAAAAGTGGCCCTAAATACTGCACTACAACTGATCTACTGGGCACATGTCGTAAAACAGTTTAATGTACTAGTTTACACCAGATACTCATCAAAATATGCTTACAAATCACTAAACCGTGACAAAAAACCTAAATCTTTACTAATGAATGTGAACTCACCTGTTGAGGAGAGTTGATTTGAGCAGATTCTTCATCCATCTGAGTCACTGACTGGAGAGAAGGATCAGAGTCATTCACTGTGCTGGTTTTAACAGCAACGCTGGTCATCTGTAAGAGACAACATTCACAATGACAAGATTTTAGAAAATGGAAAAAGACAAGAGAAATCTGAAGCAGATACCACATGATTTGAGAATGTAAAACGAAATCAACTACATCTATAACATATTTCCTGTCCAGTCTAACTCTGTGTGCGCTCACACACATCTGGATTAAAACCAGCCTCATGGGGACTTTACACACACAACGTTATAGTTCCTTATGGGGACCAGTTTCATCAAATTCAAAACACGGGTGTGAACTCAAATACTGACCAAAAGTGTGTTGTGGGGACGTCGTGAGTGTCCATTTCAATGCAACAATTAACCCAGAAAAAAAATCCCGTGAAGGATAAAAGTGGCCCTAAATACTGCACTACAACTGATCTACTGGGCACATGTCGTAAAACAGTTTAATGTACTAGTTTACACCAGATACTCATCAAAATATGCTTACAAATCACTAAACCGTGACAAAAAACCTAAATCTTTACTAATGAATGTGAACTCACCTGTTGAGGAGAGTTGATTTGAGCAGATTCTTCATCCATCTGAGTCACTGACTGGAGAGAAGGATCAGAGTCATTCACTGTGCTGGTTTTAACAGCAACTCTGGTCATCTGTAAGACAACATTCACAATGACAAGATTTTAGAAAATGGAAAAAGATGAGAGAAATCTGAAGCAGATACCACATGATTTGAGAATGTAAAACGAAATCAACTACATCTATAACATATTTCCTGTCCAGTCTAACTCTAGTGCGCGCTCACACACACACACATCTGGATTAAAACCAGCCTCATGGGGACTTTACACACACAACGTTATAGTTCCTTATGGGGACCAGTTTCATCAAATTCAAAACACGGGTGTGAACTCAAATACTGACCAAAAGTGTGTTGTGGGGACGTCGTAAGTGTCCATTTCAATGCAACAATTAACCCAGAAAAAAAATCCTGTGAAGGATAAAAGTGGCCCTAAATACTGCACTACAACTGATCTACTGGGCACATGTCGTAAAACAGTTTAATGTACTAGTTTACACCAGATACTCATCAAAATATGCTTACAAATCACTAAACCGTGACAAAAAACCTAAATCTTTACTAATGAATGTGAACTCACCTGTTGAGGAGAGTTGATTTGAGCAGATTCTTCATCCATCTGAGTCACTGACTGGAGAGAAGGATCAGAGTCATTCACTGTGCTGGTTTTAACAGCAACTCTGGTCATCTGTAAGACAACATTCACAATGACAAGATTTTAGAAAATGGAAAAAGATGAGAGAAATCTGAAGCAGATACCACATGATTTGAGAATGTAAAACGAAATCAACTACATCTATAACATATTTCCTGTCCAGTCTAACTCTAGTGCGCGCTCACACACACACACATCTGGATTAAAACCAGCCTCATGGGGACTTTACACACACAACGTTATAGTTCCTTATGGGGACCAGTTTCATCAAATTCAAAACACGGGTGTGAACTCAAATACTGACCAAAAGTGTGTTGTGGGGACGTCGTGAGTGTCCATTTCAATGCAACAATTAACCCAGAAAAAAAATCCAGTGAAGGATAAAAGTGGCCCTAAATACTGCACTACAACTGATCTACTGGGCACATGTCGTAAAACAGTTTAATGTACTAGTTTACACCAGATACTCATCAAAATATGCTTACAAATCACTAAACCGTGACAAAAAACCTAAATCTTTACTAATGAATGTGAACTCACCTGTTGAGGAGAGTTGATTTGAGCAGATTCTTCATCCATCTGAGTCACTGACTGGAGAGAAGGATCAGAGTCATTCACTGTGCTGGTTTTAACAGCAACTCTGGTCATCTGTAAGACAACATTCACAATGACAAGATTTTAGAAAATGGAAAAAGACAAGAGAAATCTGAAGCAGATACCACATGATTTGAGAATGTAAAACGAAATCAACTACATCTATAACATATTTCCTGTCCAGTCTAACTCTAGTGCGCGCTCACACACACACACATCTGGATTAAAACCAGCCTCATGGGGACTTTACACACACAACGTTATAGTTCCTTATGGGGACCAGTTTCATCAAATTCAAAACACGGGTGTGAACTCAAATACTGACCAAAAGTGTGTTGTGGGGACGTCGTAAGTGTCCATTTCAATGCAACAATTAACCCAGAAAAAAAATCCCGTGAAGGATAAAAGTGGCCCTAAATACTGCACTACAACTGATCTACTGGGCACATGTCGTAAAACAGTTTAATGTACTAGTTTACACCAGATACTCATCAAAATATGCTTACAAATCACTAAACCATGACAAAAAACCTAAATCTTTACTAATGAATGTGAACTCACCTGTTGAGGAGAGTTGATTTGAGCAGATTCTTCATCCATCTGAGTCACTGACTGGAGAGAAGGATCAGAGTCATTCACTGTGCTGGTTTTAACAGCAACTCTGGTCATCTGTAAGAGACAACATTCACAATGACAAGATTTTAGAAAATGGAAAAAGATGAGAGAAATCTGAAGCAGATACCACATGATTTGAGAATGTAAAACGAAATCAACTACATCTATAACATATTTCCTGTCCAGTCTAACTCTGTGTGCGCTCACACACATCTGGATTAAAACCAGCCTCATGGGGACTTTACACACACAACGTTATAGTTCCTTATGGGGACCAGTTTCATCAAATTCAAAACACGGGTGTGAACTCAAATACTGACCAAAAGTGTGTTGTGGGGACGTCGTAAGTGTCCATTTCAATGCAACAATTAACCCAGAAAAAAAATCCTGTGAAGGATAAAAGTGGCCCTAAATACTGCACTACAACTGATCTACTGGGCACATGTCGTAAAACAGTTTAATGTACTAGTTTACACCAGATACTCATCAAAATATGCTTACAAATCACTAAACCATGACAAAAAACCTAAATCTTTACTAATGAATGTGAACTCACCTGTTGAGGAGAGTTGATTTGAGCAGATTCTTCATCCATCTGAGTCACTGACTGGAGAGAAGGATCAGAGTCATTCACTGTGCTGGTTTTAACAGCAACGCTGGTCATCTGTAAGAGACAACATTCACAATGATTCACCTAAACTCACCTGTTGAGGAGAGTTGATTTGGGGATTTGGATATAATTTATTGGAACAGACAAATTTGATTCATAGATTTCTAATAGATTTAAATTCTAATCTATTCAACCAACAAATTTGTTGACATGTTGCAAAAATATGACCTATTTTGTACACAGTGTGCTTAACAACATACTTGTGTTCTCCATGGGTAGTCTTCTCCCCCATAATCATAGGCAATTTCTTCTCCTTCTTTAATGTCATTCAGGGCAAACAGACAAAGGTGAGGCTTTCCATTGACGTCAATTTTTTTCATCTTACAATTTGGATGATTGTGGCAATCATTAGCGATACGCCCATACGATCCATCTTCCCTTGACGCGTCAATACTTAAATATGAAACCATGAGAAAAGGATGATTACAAGTAATACAATTAAACCACCACAAATCAATGTATTTTTACTATCTTTTTATATAGCTTTGGTACAACTTGACTTCTTACCACCATGTTTTCCCTCGCCACTTGAAATCAAACATAAATGCAGCACAGGATGCGTGGTAACGTTTTCTTCTCCTCTGAAGTTCTGCTTCATTTATCATATCTCCCCTGTACTCAACAACAAAATCACCTTTGCAAAAGGCAGCCTTTGCAAATAGACCACGTCCTGCAAATACAGAAAAAAATAAATTTTAAATTAATAAAATCTTATAGATAAAGGATACCAAATACACTAAAAAAGTCATCAATAGTTGGCAGCTGATTTAAAATAAGCTGCAACCAGGGGTCTGATTAAATATACCCAGGAGTTTTGCATTACATGCTCATAAGATTATGGTTAGGAAATGCATATCTTGGTAAATATTTCATGATAAAAATCACACCACCTTACCTTTCACTGCACTGATATACTTCACATCTAATTTGAATGTTTTGTCAGTTTTTGAAACAACATGATGCATGGCATCCTTAAGGGGGCTGATTCGTGGTGGCATTTCAAACTGATGAAAAATAAAAACATGTGAAAGTAATTACACTGAAAATGAAGATACGCAGAATTCAACTAATATGTTCAAGAAGTAGATAAAAATGGTATTGTAATGTTACAGCATTACAATGATATTGTATGCATCAGTGTAAGACAAGACATATGAACTCTATAAAATAATATTAGATTTATTGACTGGCACAACAATGCTAGCCTTGAGAGCATCAACTCACCATCTTCTATTTTATTCCAGGTAACATTAGCCTTGGCAATTATTTAACTATTCATTTGGTCCTTAACCTAACCAAGTTACTCTTTTGAACGAGCTCACCATACAAACCCCAGTTTATTTTAACTACCGTCATAATTAAAATTAAGTTTATTCTTAAAGCTACTTTCTATTTTAGTTTTTGTTTTATTTTAGCCAACTTAATTTCTCTGTTAAGCACTTTGGTCAAGATCTGTGGCTTGTATATGCTGCCTATAGAGTTAATTTAAATGTAAAAACAATTATTGATCAGTCAAACATAAGTGTTAACGTTACATGTAAGATATCTTCAATTTAAAATATAAAATAAGCCACCGTCCAGCACTAGCGCAAACTAGACAAAAACAACCTTAAAAACCGAATCCATTAGCAATCAGTCAGACTACACAACACTTTTCAGTTAAAATTAAGTCCTTAACATGAAATTGCATGATTATGTGATCGCTAATTGGAAAAACAGAGAAACATGTAAGGCCACACTTAACTGCGTTAGCCTCAACAATTAGCACTAACTAGCTAGCCCGCAGACTAATCTAATTAACCTAATTGATTTATTATGTGTGCTTACCTTAAGCTTCACTTTTATCCTCGGCAGAAGTTCAGATCGTTGGCATCTCCAGTAAATAACGTTAATCTTCTTCTTTGTTCTCCGTGTGAAGTAACGTTATCAATTTAATACTTGTATTTTCAAGTTGCTGTCGAACTCCTTCCTAACGAGGACCCGGAAGTGGGCGGTACCCACCCATAATTGGAAAATGTGTGTGTGGAGAAGTGAGTGCATTACCAGCCAAAAATGTTTGGGGGCGCAGCAGAGCTCCCGCTACACACACGCACAATACCTGATAATCATGTGTTATGGGCCAATGCTAAAACTCCGCCCAGAACCTTCAGAATAGTTCCTCTATCCAATTAAATGGGTTAACCTTATGGGGACCTGATTTTTGGTCCCCACAACGCAAGAGGTCCCCATTACGTGACTGTGTAAACAGATTCTTGTCCCCACAAAGTGATGATTACCAGAACACACACACACACACACACACACACACACACACACACACATACACGTCTATATTACTAAAAGGGGACTATCACTCTACACTGGCCAAGAGGGGACTAGTGTTTCTGGTCATTTTGAAGAAACAAAAATGACGTACAAAATTCTCTTTTAAGGTCTTTTTTCATAATATAACTTTAAATATGCATTTTTTTATTTTTAAAAAAACATGCCAAGTGGGGACCTGAAACTCTGGCCGATGTCTACCTTACCAACAGGGGACTCATATAGCCTGCAATTGAACTGTGTGTCTGTGTGAACAGTGAAGTGAACTGGCAGTGAAATCTTGTCTTCATATTGTAACTTATACATACTTATACACATATATGTGTGTGTGTGTGGGTGTGTCATTATATAATGCTCAAACATATACATGTCTATATTGCTACACAGCAGTGTCGCTGTACACTGGCGAAGAGGGGACATTCTGAATGATATCTATCCAACCAAGTGGGGACTTTGTGTGTGTGTGTGAACTGGCAGTGAAATCTTTCTTCATTACGCTTACATTATATATCTATTATATACATTATATATATATATATATATATATATATATATATAATATATTCACATAGAAAAACGCTGTTTTAAATTGTAATAATATTTCACAATATTACTGTTTTTTTTTTTAAATAATTGCAGCCTTGGTGAGCAGAAGAGACTTCTTTTAAAAACATAAACAATCTTACCGATCTAAAACTATATATTTCTATACTACTAACAGCAGTGTCGCTGTACACTGGCAAAGAGGGGACATTCTGAATGATATCTATCCAACCAAGTGGGGACTTTGTGTGTGTGTGTGAACTGGCAGTGAAATCTTTCTTAATTACGCTTACATTATATATATATTATATACATTATATATATATAAAATATTCACATAGAAAAACGCTGTTTTAAATTGTAATAATATTTCACAATATTACTGTTTTTTTAATCAAATAATTGCAGCCTTCGTGAGCAGAAGAGACTTCTTTTAAAAACATAAACAATCTTACCGATCTAAAACTATATATTTCTATACTACTAACAGCAGTGTCGCTGTACACTGGCAAAGAGGGGACATTCTGAATGATATCTATCCAACCAAGTGGGGACTTTGTGTGTGTGTGTGAACTGGCAGTGAAATCTTTCTTAATTACGCTTACATTATATATCTATTATATACATTATATATATATATATATATATATGAAGAGTTCAGATGCAGAAGCCTCTAAGTGCCGTTGGAAATATTCTTCAAAAATGATCATTTTTTATCAAGCTTATATATTCAAGTTCAGTAATTTCACTTAAATTACAATTAATAGGTAATCCTCATTGTTATTTAAGTGAAAGTACTGAATTTAAATATACAAGCTTGAAAAAAATGATCATTCTAGAATAAAATTTCAAATGGCACTTAGAGGCTTTTGCATCTGAACTCTTCATATATATATATATATATATATATATATATATAATATATTCACATAGAAAAACGCTGTTTTAAATTGTAATAATATTTCACAATATTACTGGTTTTTTATCAAATAATTGCAGCCTTGGTGAGCAGAAGAGACTTCTTAAAAAACATAAACAATCTTACCGATCTAAAACTATATATTTCTATACTACTAACAGCAGTGTCGCTGTACACTGGCGAAGAGGGGACATTCTGAACGATATCTATCCAACCAAGTGGGGACTTTGTGTGTGTGTGTGAACTGGCAGTGAAATCTTTCTTAATTACGCTTACATTATATATCTATTATATATATATATATATATATATATATATATATATATATATATATATATATATATTCACATAGAAAAACACTGTTTTAAATTGTAATAATATTTCACAATATTTCTGTTTTTTTTATCAAATAATTTCAGCCTTGGTGAGCAGAAGAGACTTCTTTTAAAAACATAAACAATCTTAACGATCTAAAACTATATATTTCTATACTACTAACAGCAGTGTCGCTGTACACTGGCAAAGAGGGGACATTCTGAATGATATCTATCCAACCAAGTGGGGACTTTGTGTGTGTGTGTGAACTGGCAGTGAAATCTTTCTTAATTACGCTTACATTATATATCTATTATATATATATATATATATATATATAGATATATAGATATATATATTTATATATATATTTATATATATACTGTGTATAATATATTCACATAGAAAAACGCTGTTTTAAATTGTAATAATATTTCACAATATTACTGTGTTTTTAAAAAAATAATAATTGCAGCCTTGGTGAGCAGAAGAGACTTCTTAAAAAACATAAACAATCTTACCGATCTAAAACTATATATTTCTATACTACTAACAGCAGTGTCGCTGTACACTGGCAAAGAGGGGACATTCTGAATGATATCTATCCAACCAAGTGGGGACTTTGTGTGTGTGTGTGAACTGGCAGTGAAATCTTTCTTAATTACGCTTACATTATATATCTATTATATACATTATATATATATATATATATATATATATATATATATATATGAAGAGTTCAGATGCAAAAGCCTCTAAGTGCCGTTGGAAATATTCTTCAAAAATGATCATTTTTTATCAAGCTTATATATTCAAGTTCAGTAATTTCACTTAAATTACAATTAATAGGTAATCCTCATTGTTATTTAAGTGAAAGTACTGAATTTAAATATACAAGCTTGAAAAAAATGATCATTCTAGAAGAAAATTTCAAATGGCACTTAGAGGCTTTTGCATCTGAACTCTTCATATATATATATATATATATATATATATATATATATTCACATAGAAAAACGCTGTTTTAAATTGTAATAATATTTCACAATATTACTGGTTTTTTTATCAAATAATTGCAGCCTTGGTGAGCAGAAGAGACTTCTTAAAAAACATAAACAATCTTACCGATCTAAAACTATATATTTCTATACTACTAACAGCAGTGTCGCTGTACACTGGCGAAGAGGGGACATTCTGAATGATATCTATCCAACCAAGTGGGGACTTTGTGTGTGTGTGTGTGTGAACTGGCAGTGAAATCTTTCTTAATTACGCTTACATTATATATCTATTATATACATTATATATATATATATATATATATATATATTCACATAGAAAAACACTGTTTTAAATTGTAATAATATTTCACAATATTTCTGTTTTTTTTTATCAAATAATTGCAGCCTTGGTGAGCAGAAGAGACTTCTTTTAAAACATAAACAATCTTACCGATCTAAAACTATATATTTATATATTACTAACACAGCAGTGTCGCTGTACACTGGCGAAGAGGGGACATTCTGAATGATATCTATCCAACCAAGTGGGGACTTTGTGTGTGTGAACTGGCAGTGAAATATGTCTTCATTACAGTTAAATTATATATCTATTATATACATTATGTATATATATATACTATTTTTCTTATTTAACGCTCTCTCTTCATATACTTTCTATGCTTTGTTATGCAGTCCCTAACAATTTACTTGCCATAGTTATGTGCCATTGCACACACACGTCTATATTACTAACATATACATGTATTAACACAGAAGTGTCGCTGCACACTAGCCAAGAGGGAACTTTCTGAATGATATCTATCCAACCAAGTGGGGACTTTGTGTGTGTGTGTGAACAGTGAATTGAAGTGGCAGTGAAATACACATCCGTAAAGGGGGTCGCACACCGAATGAGAAGCGCAGCGCTGCGCCACGTCTAGGACAACTCCAAGTATCGCACACCGGACTCACACTTTCTCATCAGTGTATGGGCAGCAATATTGTTATGTTTAATGACATGGAATGAAGATGTTTGTTCTATGTTATAATTGTACTGTACAATTAAATACAATCGTTGCTGAGTCTGCAGTCTGAAAACTACCTCAGAGCATCAGTTAACTGAATGAATTGAGAATCTCACATGAAAACCCAATTACATCAGCAATTGTCATTCAAGCAGCTGATTTATGTAAATGAATGCAAAACTAAATTTATTGCAGCATAGGGCAAAGTCAGTATACATTATCAACGATTTGAGACAATAAAATAATTTAAACTTTATATAAAACTAAATGGCACTCTGTGGCGGCAGCAGGATTACGTTCAAAAGGTCACGGGCGACGTAGCCGTAAGTACAGAGTCAGTGTTTACAAGTTGAACGCATAGGTTGAACGTGCAAACTAACTCAAACGCTGTTTACAAAAAAGTAATTAAAAGGTAAAACAACGATGTCGGACGATTTTGATTCTGTACTTCCGGCTACGTCGCCCGTGACCTTTTGAACGTAATTACGTAATACGTGACGTTACAAACGCGCCTGACAGAATAGAGCAAGGCTAGCATTTGTCCTTAGAAAAGTTACATTTTTGGAATAAGTTTTGAAATAACCGATCGTTTTGCATGATAAGACCCTTATTCATCGTCTGGTGTCGTTTAAAGACATTTGAAGCTGCATCTGAAACTGTTATTAACCGTCTTTTGGACCTTGAACCGTCTGGTTCCCATGTAAGTCCATTATATGGAGAAAAATCCTGGAATGTTTTCATCAAAAACCTTAATTTCTTTTCGACTGAGGAAAGAAAAACATGAACATCTTGGATGACATGGGGGTGAGTAAATTACCAGCAAAAGTTTTTTAAGAGCCACAAACCTGTATATAAAACTCTTTTTATTCTAGATACACTAAATGCACTAGATTACAGGATATTTTAACTTGCGAATTAATATGCGGCGGTAAAACTAGTCGATCACGAGTGGCTCAACAGGTAGATCTATAGACGAACTCATCTTTCAGGCATTTGACCGAAGGGATATACACGCAGCGTGAAAAATCGAATTGCGCGAGTCTCACGCTGAATGCGTGAGAGTTGGCAGCCCTGCCAGGTATACTTTGCAGACACATTGCATCTTGTTCTCTCCCTTTATAAACATATAATGATCCCAAACTTTAGACATTCTCTGCAATTTATGAAGTCATATGTATCATGCGCTGTGGTGTGCTTCCTGAATAACGGTCCGTGTGAAACAATCAGATCCCTGCGTGCGCCATAGGAACTGCGTCATTTAACGAGGCTTCGAGGCAGATTTTTTGCCTCAAGGAATTTTTGTAATCGAGTAACTCGAGTAACTCGAGGAATCGTTTCAACCCTAGCTTAGTGCTTGCCTAGTGCAGTGAGACGAGAAGACGCCGCACCGCGTCCGCGAGCCCTTTATATGGAAAAAATCGATTCGAGGCCGTTGAGAATCGATTTTGAATCGGCCACATTTTAAAAAACGATTAATCGAAAAATCAATTTTTTTTGCCCAGCCCTAACACACACACATATATATATATATATATATATATATATATATATATATAAATCACATAAAACATAAAAGCCTGCCGGAAAAGATGGGTCTTAAGGCAAGATTTAAAAACATGAATACTTTCACTGTTTCGCACATCCTGTGGCAGCAGGTTCCATAAATAAGGAGCAGCAAAACTAAAAGCCCGGGACCCCATAGAAGTAGTGCGGGTTCTAGGGAGAACAAGAGTGAGCGAGGAAGACGATCTTAAAGTCCGAGATCGAATATAGATATTAAGAAGGTCCAATAAATATGAAGGGGCAAGGTTATTGAGTGCTTTAAATGTCCGCTTTGGACAGTATTCATGTAAATTATGTCGGTTATGTCTTAAACAGTTGTGAGTGTATCGGATGTGCATCAGTGCAATTGGATCCGCATGTCATTGGAAATAATCCGACGTCTTAAAGTGAAAGTGGCAACAAACATAATGTGGTCTGTGTCCTTAATATTGATCAAGCAACCAAAGAAAAAGAGAAAAGCAATCACAGTTTGTTAATAGCTTTAGTATAATAAGGATTAATTATATTTAATTTACACAAAGAATATTTCTGCTTGAAAGAATAAAGAAGGATGTATGCATGGTTATAAAGAATGCATACTGTATATCATCCATTGAAAAGGCTGTGTTGTACTTTAGGAAAAGTGGTTTTTATTTAATTTTAAGATATTTTTTAAATCACAGTAGTTAAATCCGTATCTGTATTGCATGTTCAGACTTTTAAATCATTTATATTAATAGGTTAATAGATGTTTTTTTTTCGGGAGTGTATGGGTTTGTACATTTTATTCTATTCTAAATTCTAAATTAACGCATTACAATTTAACTAAACCCATTATATTTTAGTCGACTAAAATCCAATGTGATCTCATGAGAATACGTATGCATTTGTACGTAAAGTGTAGTTCTATCATACGTACATATAATTACGTTTTATATGCGCAGAAACGTATAATACTGACGTATTTACAGAACTAAAATGTAAAATATTTACGTTATTGACAGCACAAAAACGTAATTTATTTACATTTGAACAAATCCACCGATGTACACATTTGTACATATCACAATTTATGCATATTAAAATCGTAGCATTATGTTTTGACTCTATTGCATTCAACTGTCTTATTCATTACGTTTTCAGTCTCATTTATTGATATAATACTCATAAATATTAACATTTTGCTCGTTTCGCCTGCATGGTGTTAAACAATACACTATAAAACCTTAAAAATACATTCTTTAACTTTACTCGTTTAACCATTTTGTAATATAGTTTATTTGCCGTGAGGCACAGAAAGTGTTTTCTCCTATAAAACAAAACATAAATTCACAAAAGACATCAATTTTATTAGTTTGATGTAATCCAAATCTTTAGAATCCATAGCCTACGTTGTTTACAAGAAAAAATCCTAATTCAACCTTTTATCCAGTCGTGATCTTCGCCTCCATTCTCAGCAGCAACCGTACACGTCAAATCCCGCGCTGGTGATGAATTCAAATTCAAAAATCGTGCCCTTGAGAAGGGATACGTCGTGTTTTACGGCAGAGATATCAAATGGTCATTGGCTCTTCCCTGCCTCATCACAGATTGAGACATGAAGGACTGTGACGGTTGGTTTAGTTCTTTTGAAATAGTGCGAAGCTGCGAACTGAAGCCGGATGAACATTTTCATTGATTATTAATTTAAATTCTGCTCTGTACTTCATACAAAACTATTACAATGTTGCCAGAGAGGACTGCGACTGCAAAGCATCTTCATGTGAACGGCTTTTGGTAGCGGTTTTGACATTTTCGCAATAAATATATTATTGTGATTATACTTTTCTGTTAGTCACGTTTTTCTTCATAATTGTAACGTTAGTTTACGTAGTTTTAACGAATTGTTAGGGGTAGGTTTAGGGGTAGGAGTAGGATTGGTGGCTCAAAATATATTTTAATGCCATATTGTTAATACAACTGCCATTTCCCAACACATCTGTCCATTATGTTTTATCCTTTTTTTATATTCTGTATAAAATACACTGTAAAAAAATGTCTTGTCAAATTAACAGTAACTTACTGGCAACAATTATCCAGTACTTGCTGTATTTCATTCAACAATAAAATTACTTTAACACTAACTACAGTACTGTTAAGCATACTGTAAAATCAAATAACATTATTTTACTGTAATTTCTTACCATATTAAAGTACAGTATTACACTGTTAATTTTTAATAATACTGTATAGTATTATACAGTTATGAAATGTTATTGTATTTATTTGGTGCTACTGTGTAACCTGTAGAATATGTAGAAAATCCGTAGAAATAGAGTATTATTTAACAGTTAAAAATAATATTTCTATGGATTTTCTACATATTCTACAGGTTGCACAGTAGCACTATAGGAAATAGAAAAAAGAACAATTGAAGCTTTAACTGCTCAAGGTTTATTGTGTATTTTCAAACACATTACATTTACATATATACATTTAAATACATGAATAAAATTAAATACATGAATAATAATAATGTAATATAATACAATTTAAATCATGCATGAAAATCATGAACAATCATGCGTTTCAATTCATGCAAAAATGATTATGAACAGGTAAAATAGAAAGATTAAAGGGGCGCTATCTGATCAATCTATTAGAAAGGGGGGGGGGGCTTAAACTAGATAGTCTATTGGTTTGAGATAGACTGTCTAACTGGTCAGACTGGTCTGTTGCTGATTTTAAAGGGTTTTGGGCTCCTTTATAACTAGAGGACCAGATTTGCAGGGCTGGGAGAAATGTATAACTACACTTTAACAACTACAGACCAGTGTCATTGCTCTCTCGGTTTTCTAAAATCCTTGAAAAGTTGTTTGCTCAAAAATTAATTTTTTTTTTTAGAAAAAACAAATTATTTAATGAAAAACAATATGGCTTTAGAGATAAAAAAGATTAACTGCTTTGGCATTAATTGAACTCATAGGAAAAATTACATCTGCAACTGAGGATAAAGCAATACACAGTGGAGGTCTTCATCAACTTAAGCAAAGCATTTAAAGGGTTAGTTCACCCAAAAATGAAATTCTGTCAGTATTTACTCACCCTCATGTTGTTCAACCCCGTAAGACATTAATTCATCTTCCGAACACAAATTAAGATATTTTTTATGAAATCTGAGAGCTGGATCACTCCTGCATACTAGTCCATAGGCTTTGGTATGATTTTTTCTTTGGTATGATTGGCTTTGATTTTTGTTAACGCAAATACACACAAAATGTGGCATTTTCTTTTCATCCATTATCTGTTGGTCACAAAAGTACACAAACACACACATTTGAAAACAAAAACAACAACATTTGAAAGACCCACAACTGTCTAGTTTGTAATGTCAATAATGCTACAATCAAGATGAGGGCTCTATAAAAGGAGTAATTAAAACAAAGAATAAGACAAACAATACGAAAACATTAA
>NW_024121255.1:819131-843522 GCF_016745375.1 Pimephales promelas
CCTTGAGACAAATGTCTTCAGTTGATTCGGGACATGGCATTCTTAAAGAGATAGTTCACCCAAAAATGAAAATTGATAGGTGTATATGACCATCTTCTTTCAGATGAACACAAACGGAGTTATATTAAAAAATATATCATTGCTTTCCAAGCTTTATAATGGTAGTGAACCAGACAGTTGACGACAGCCATCGACTTCCACAGTATTTCTTTTTCCTACTATGGAAGTCAATGCTTTCAAATAGAGTAATCACTACTGAAAATTCAGCTTTGCCATCATAGGAATAAATTTAACAATTTATAATTATATCAAAAGAAAAAATGTTATTTTAAATTGTAATAATATTTCACAATATTACTGCATTTTTGGTCAAATATTTGTATCCTGGGTGTGCATAAAAAAAAATTGAAACGTTTAAAAAAAACAATAGTGTATCTGTATATAATTATGCTTGCAACCTAAACCTATGACCTGATGGTAGCATCAAATTCTTGGTAAAGTGGGTACTTATGAGCTAGTAGAAATGTGTAAACTAGTTAAAGACGCATAAAAGTTTGCTTGCTGTGGTTAGGATTTCCTTCCGTTGCCTTTTTTGTACCACAGTATTGTCTCCTATGGCGCTTTTCCACTGCATAGTACGGTACGGTTCGGCTCAGTACGCTTCGACTCGGCGCGGAACAGTTCGGATCGCTTTTCGTTTCCACTGCAGTAGTACCCCTTCAAAGTGTGTGGGACTGATCGTTATTTGCGCGCGCCTCTACTGCCATGACATCATCTTAAAAGCGCCACATTTTCAAACCCACAACTCAGGAACAATGGAGACTATCGAGGGGATGGTGTTCCTGATTCTCGGTATGTGGTTGTTTTTAACTGCTAGACGGAAAAATGTGTTTAAAATGAGGCTGATGGCAGCAAAACAAAAATACTGCTTAAAAAGTGTCTGTGTCTCGTGTCGCAAATCCAATGACGCTGGTAGTGACGATTCTGTCTGACCAATCAGTGATCTGCAGTGTTTCACGTCACATTTTAGTACCGGTACGGTACGCTTGGAACCTCAACATACCAGGTACCATTTAAAGCGACCTGAAGCGAACCGTACTGTACTGTACCATGCAGTGGAAAAGCACCACAAGTGAGACGTACCGAACCGAACCGTACCGTACTATGCAGTGGAAAAGCGCCTCTAATGAGCAAATGAAACAGAAGGTAATAACAACCAATCTGTATAAACTTCGGCTTTCGTTAAATAGAAAGTAGTAGTAGTAACAAACATCATCATTTTCCTAAAATCCCACATCTGTTTGGTCCCACGGAATAAACTGTTCTAAGATGAGTCTATGATTGTCCTCTTTCCCCTGGAGTAGACTGACTAATGCTGTGTCATCTGCAAATTTAATGCAGAGTGGAAGCAGAGCGGAAAGGTTGCGTGATTTAGCCTGGAGCGAGGGATTTTTCTCTCTTTTCTTTTTTTAAATCTCGGCATCTGTGTTCTATCTGACTCTGAGATAATTCAGAAACCACTTCATCATCACATGCATAACACACATTAACACAATGCAACTGAACATCTGCAATTCACCATGTCTTAAAGGCAGTGTTTTAGGCTATGAGTAGTCAGCCTAAAAGAGAAATTAATACAAAGTATATAATAAGAAAAGGGAGACTAAGCTCACTCGTCTCTAGTGTAGCATGGATAGGGAAACATCTGCACATAGTTTCCAGGCTCCACAACATCGTGGCCCACAAACGTGTTGATTATTGCCCGCTCAATCATGTCTAGAAGAGAAAGAAAGATGGAAACATCAACACACACCATCAACTAAACCAAATTTACACACAGCAGCTTTGCACTTTTGCAATGAGAGAAAGCTTTGATCCGCCTTTCTGAGCTCCTGAATAAGCACAGCTTCCAGAAAAGCCAAACCAGCACTTTATTGACGCTCACGACGCACTAAGCTTTACATAACCAGGTGCACTTTTTACCAGAATAGTTTTCATTTTGAATAAAACATCAACTTCACTTTTCCCATCGCAATTCAATACACGAGAGCTATTTATTGCTTTGTCAACAGTTTTGTAAAAATTTTTGCACAAATGGCAGAAATAACACTCATGGGTTTAGACTACCACTCTAGACGGAAACTAGATCTTTCACTGCCAATAAAATCAAAAGTTTAAAGTGCTCACATTTTAAGTAGTTTAGAGCAAATACAATACAATATCTGTTATTCGATATCCTATCCTATGACTATTTTTTTTTTACAAAGACCTGCTACTGTAAGTCTTCTTATCATACCTTGGATCCACACAAAGCCGTAAAGGAAGTAGAATTTGCCTCCCGTGTTCGGCCCAGGACGCCAATAAGCTCGGCGGATTTCATTGGTTTTCTCTGTGAAGCTGGAGTTCTGTCGAATCTTATACATAACGTGGGGTGGCAGAGATCCATCTTTATTGGTCTGGAAAATCACACCTAGAGAGAAAGCACAGATTAAACATATGGCTGCTGGCTACATTTAACAATGTACGACTAAACAAAAGTGACGTAAACCACAATCGCTGATACAACCTTTAATGGGGAATGGATGGGTCCGTCTCACAAACCTTGTTAATAAATGGCTGAGTCATATTTCACCCCAAAAGATTACGTTGTATTGATTTGTGACATTATTTTTAGGACAATTTTATCCCCTCAATTCAAGTTATAGGTTACATATATTCTAAGCACAATAAAATATTTTCTTTATTTCCTTTCATTTGTGAGTGCAATATGACCAGCACATTTTCTCTACAAGTTTTGTTACAATCACTTGAGGAAAACTTTTATGAGATCCATCGATCACTTACTTGCAAAGACTGAGACATTGTCCTGGTAGGCCTGGTTCAGTGTGTAATTGACAATGCTATCTTCATCAGGGAAGCCTCTGAAGATATCCACACTGACCTGAGGCATTTTAAAAAAGTAAAAAATACTGTATATATTTTCCTGTTATATGAAGAATGCAATTGACTTTTGAAAATGTGTAATCGTGTTAATTCTATGGTGTCAACATCAAAACACACTCCTCAGGTTTTCTTCTTCTGACCTTTGCCATGAAGTTTGTCCAGCCACAAGCAGCATTATCTATGGTGTGCAACTGCTCCAGGAGAGTGGTTGTGTTTGGCAGGGTGAAGTTCTCCTCCAGCAGACTGTTCATCAGCTCACTGTCTGAGACGTTCAACAGCTCAGGGTGCCTCTTTAGGTCTGCAATAAACTATGACATATGGACAAAACAAAAGACATCAAGCACATGCACAACATGAAGTACTATTAAAAAAAAAAAAAAACTTAAATGAATGACTGAAATGTTACCTGCTGGAACCACATCAGGTGATTCTGCAATTTACCCTCCTCTAAGAAGGCCCTTAATTCAGCTGAGATGTTGAGCCACACACGGGCATAGTGAGTCACATTACCCACAAAAGCAAACGTCTCATTGGCCTAAAGAGAAAAAAAATAAAAAAAATAAAACTGATTAACCCACCTTGGGTACAATCTAAATCGAATGAAAGAATGACCAGGAAGTTTGAATAGGTAAATTGGATTAAGGAAGAATTAATCTAGGGTTTCTTCAGGTTTCAAAGATGTTCAACTTTTTTTCAGAGTCTAAACTTGCCTTTTGTATGACCTTGTCCACCTCTGAGCCAATGGGAGAGTAAAGGATTTTGGGATTTGTAGTCATGAGATGAACGAGTAATCCCAGGTTCCTTTGTTCTTTGCTGGTAAAGCCTAGGGAACTCATATTGCCCTGTTTCAGAGCTTCTGGCTCAATAATCCTAACGAAACAACATTAAATATAACATTCACATTTCACATTCAGAAAGGTAACACACCCCACAACACCCATATACACACACCTGTTATTCCCACACAGAATGGGCTGAAGACCTGCCCACAGCTGAACAAAGGCAGAAAACTGTGATCTGGGGTTTTCAGCCTCAGCCTCATTTCCTGCGGCTCCCTCTCCTTCCTCCACAGGGCTGTCTGTCGTGTTGGGACCCCATGTTGTTGTGTTGGAGCTCCATGAGGTGGTGTTGGCTATAGGAGGAGGCTGGTGGCCTGCACAGGCCCCTTTAGGAAGCAGTCTGGCCAGACCTGACAGCAGATCAACGTCTCTTAGCAGCCGTTCCACATCAGCAAGGTTCTTCAGCAGAGCCCCGAGGTGGGACTGATCCAAGAGTCCAGACATGTTAGACTGCTCCAGACGCAACTGAGGATGGAGGACAGGAGGGAGAATGGACAGAGGAGAAAGCAATAGGTACAGTAAACATGGCACTTTTGGCTCTGTAGACTTTCTCTTTTTATTCTCTTGACTTTATTTAAATTGTTCACAACAAATGTGAATAGCTTCTGTATGTGTATATGTGTGAAGGTTTTGATTATTCTTTTCTCTGAAGCTTCCCACCACAGTGTTATTTCCATATCTTACCATATCTCAAATTCTATATCGTGTTTAAAAGGAAATCACAGTAGTGGAAATGGCATTCTTAACAGTAATAAAATTGAATAAAATGACAGATTCCTGTCTTTCTAAGGCTAATTTCAGAGTTAACAGTTAATATCTTAAAAAATATTTGAAATAAAAACACTGTTGCATTACTTAATAGCTTCATTAGAAATAACTTATTAATAAATTGCTGAAAGTGACATCAATTAATTTCGATTTTTTTTAAGCAGACACTGTCTGAAATTTAATCTCAAACATGACATCATTGACACTCTTGTCTAGCTGCTAAAACAAATACACTAACTTTAGAAATAAACTGTAATTTTTAAAAAAATGTATATAAATAATTTTCACACAAATGGTTTATGTATAAAGTCTAGGTTGATTTAAATAACAATCAACCCCTGGGACATAAAAATGACACAAACACCAAATAGTGTCTGGTAAAGAAAATGTGTTATTTTTGTAGGTACCTGATCAAAGACTCTCTGTGTATCAATCTGATCCTTCAATGCCTCACTCATTTTCCCAAAGAGCTCCGCCCTCTGCCCCGCCTCTCCACCACAAACAGTCGTTAGATAGGACTGTAAAACTGCCTGTTGTTTCTCAGGGACCAATAGGATTTTGCTTATTTCGCTGTTCCCTCCTTCCCCACAAGTGAGTGTATCAAGCACTGCACCAGTCAAGAGAATTCCCTGAAAAAGCATGGAAAAATGTACGAAATCTATCAGTTTTGTGAGGTGTTGTCATTAAACAGAAGAGTATAATTTTTGAGAAAAGGAATTGCAAAAATAAATGTATTTGACATTTAAAAAGCTTTAGGTTTAAAGTGGAGTGGCAGACCAACCTCCATCTCACGCAGTGCTTGAGGATCAAATTTTTGGCCTCCTCCACCCCTAGCGATCCCCAGTGCTTGGGACAGGACTTTAAGCAGAGCTTGGCGATGAGCTGCTTTACTGGGGTCTCTTAATGCCTTCTGAATTAAACCCCCCTCCAGACTTCGCCAGCCTCCAAGTAATTGCTTCTGGGTATGAAAGAGAGACTGAAACATGATTGTTTTATAACTGCAAGGTTATAAGCAATTGCATGCACTAATTGGAAAGACCTTTACAGTAAATGACTAATTATTCTATTTATAGTATGTATTGCAGGGGCATTTTGTCCCTGTTTTGATTTGGCAATGTTTACTCAAAGCAAATTGGCATGGGAAAGTAAATCAACAGTATAGTAAAATAAAAGTAAATTATTTTATATAAAATACTTCAACTTGACGAGACTTTCCTGTCTTTATTTCGCAAAGATAATTTCAGTTTTGTCAGCAGCATGAAATGAAACCGGAACATACATTTATGAAAATACGAACACGGCCACAAAAAAAAAAAAAAAAATCCCCCGACATAGGTAGGGGACTTTACCTCCTCGTTTCAGTAATCTTCCACACTCCACTGATGCATAAACTGATGTGAGATGCCACCTAACCTTCTACTGAATCCAAACCCGAGTATCAGTTTCCATATTACTAAACATTATTAAACTAATTTTTAGGGCTGTCAAAATTAATGCAGAAACCAGTATGATTAGGTTTAACATTTTCCACCAATAACGCATAAACATTTTAATAGCTAGCTCTCAAATAATCCTCAAATCTACAAATCTAACAAATCTAATGGCTGCAAACACAGCAAATGATTTACAAGAAGACAGCGTTGCTGATATAAAAAAAACGGTGTGCTGCCTGCTCGCCTGACTCATTTTTTGCTGTTTACAATGTCTAGGGCTGGGACAGAGACAGGTGATTTCTCAGGAAACCGTGATATCCGTCAAGCAGTAGGTACATTATGTGTGTGGTATTTCAGAAAAGTTGCTTACAGCAGCGCAACATGTATGAAATATGAATGAGAAAGACACTGCAGCGGCACTGGCACTGCATTAAGTAGTCATGAGTGGGACAAATATTTTATTATTTAATTACTGTAAGTTTAGTCTTTTAAACTGCATTTACTTTCTTGTTTATTTAATTAGCAGCTGCTTTTATCCAAGACATATAATGGATAGAACATTTCATTTTTGGAAAGATAAAAGGGTTAAAGAAAAAGGCACTGTTGCATGAATATATCTTTATACATTGTGTTTTATTTATGCATACAGTATGTAATCAGCTACGAATATCACCCACACAAATAGTGTGGAAACCATGATACTTTCCCCCATGATTCTATGTTGAATAGAAAGCTCAAAAGGACAGCATTTACTTGAAATATATTTTTTGTGCAACAATTTAAAAGTCTTTACTGCCTTTTTTATCGATGTAATGCATCCTTGCTAAATAAAAGTATTAATTTCTTAGTGAAAAAAAAAATCTAAATGACCTTAACTTTTGAACGGCAGTGTATGTACTGTATACATGCACAATAAAATAAAACATGTGTGCGTTTCATTCATTGTATACCTCCAGCTGTACAAGCGTCTCTCCAGGACTGTGGGGTTCATGCTGTCCTTCATCCTTTTCTCCTGCCTTTGATCCCACTTTAGGATACGTCCCAAAGATGAGATTATACACCTGAAGCACGCACACACACAAGTACAGATTTAGAAACTCCTATCTCATCTCAGTACAGATTTAGAAACTCAACACTTTTACTTTGTCTACAGCACGTTAACCCATTAAAGCGTGCAACCCTGGAGCTCTTCTGCCCTAAAACATTAGATTCTATCGCACAACCTCTTTCTTTGTTGTCATGGAGTAGAATTGTTAACGGTGCAGCAAACCCGAGCTGAGATTCCAAAGAGAATGAAAGAAGAAGACGCCTCAGAGGAGCATGACGCTGAGTCATAATTTGGATTTCAAAAGCACTGCTGTCTGACTTAGGTTGGAGGATAAAAGAAGTTGAGGTGAGAAGACTGACCTCTTTCAGATTGATGGGGGAAGAGAGCAGGAGGCTGGCGGTGTCGTTTGGCAGGGAAAGGTTTCTGATCAGGAACTGCTGGAACATGGATTGGTTCCTGAGGACACTTCCTACAGTGAAACCTGAAGCGGAGACATGCACACCCATTTTTCATCAAAGCAGTTTTTTTTTTGGAGCTGTTGAAATAACTGAATTCAGCAAGGATGCATTATAGTAAAGACTACAATATAACGAAAAATGCTGCTGTAAAAAATTTTGATAATTGTAAACAATCTGAAAATACTGTATCACGGTTTCAAAAAAAATATTAACAAGCAACTGTTTTATTATTTTATTTTTATAATGATAATAAATGCACCAAATCAGAATATTAGAATGAATTCTGAAAATTTCTAAAGATTTCTGACTGGCAGCTTTGACAGGAATAAATTACATTTTAAAAATACATTAAAACAAAATATTTCACAACATTACAGTTTTTAATACAGTTTTGATCAAATAAATGCAGCCTTACTGAGCGTAAAATGAATAGTTTCTATAACTTTTGAAAAGTAGTGTAAGTGATTGATTCTTAGTTTAATATAGGCCTACTTTATGTTTTTCAAGTACAGTACAAAGAGGTCAGTGTGACCTTTAGATCTAATATTGGTCATATGCGTTTACACTATGCAGGTCATTTTAAACGTTGGTATGAACGTGTTAGTTTATGTTAGTTTCTTTTGCAGTCACCTGCATTCACATACAGTACAGATCAATGAATGTTAATAGACCACAAAATCCAGTAGGAGTGTTTAATATGTTTTATATGATGTGTAGATGTTTATAATGTCTACACTTGTGTGTAAGAAATCGGATCAATAACACTCAAAAGCATATATTTCTCTAAAATGTACTGCTATATAACCGTCTTCACTGTGGTCTATGATTCCTTTCAATACGTGGTCTATAAATCTTCTACATATCTTCATATACCGGTATATGCATGAGAGTAGAGCTGAAAAGATGCAATTTTTTCAGTGGTTTTTGAAAGTATACATACAGTATATAGTGTCAATTGAATATGCTTTGTTCTTTATTCTCATAAGAATATATATATATATATATATATATATATATATATATAATCTTATAACAATGGGATTCAAGCAGCACTAAATTAAGCAGAAACTGCAGCACTATTTATTTAGTGTATACTATAGTGATAAGCCTCTATTTTCTAATTTTCTAAGTTAATTTGAATACATACATGTGTGGTTGGTGTATGTACAGCATGTATGTATGCATGTGTATTTTCTGACCATGGCTGGTGTTGTAGTGGCTCTCTAGAGGGCCTTGTGCTGAGCTCAGACTTTCAAGGTGCTGTTGCAGTGACTCCAGCTCCTCTCCCAAACTGGGCCTGTCCGACGTAAACAAGTGATTCTGCTCCACAACTTCACTGATCCTTTCCAACAACTGAGTCACACTGAGACATATGAGGGGAAAAAAAGAGGGTGAAACTTTAAATGAGAAGAGCAAAATAAGAAAAAGATTGGGGCAAACCATTAAACAAGAGATAAACCCACTAAAAAAAGCTGTTAGACCAGTGTGATCACAACTGGTCTACTGACTACACATTAGAGAATTGAGATTACAGATGAGAGAGAAATAAATATTTCAAAGTATTAAAGTATATTGGCAAGTTGTTGAGATAATATTGTATCATCAGGTATCATAATATATATACAGTGTATATACTGTATATATATTATGATACCTGATGATATTCTCATATTGCCAGTGGTATGCATGTATATTTATGTTAATATATTAACATATACTGTATATATATTAACATAAATATACATACATACATACTGTTAGTTAAACTAGCACACTCGCATTCAAAAACAAGAAATTAGGTCAGTTATGTTACAAATCATCACAAGATCATTTCATATCCAAGCACAAAGATAAGATCCATTACACAATCTAACAGCTCATATGACCACTACTACAGGTGGTGATGATGACTGCTATTCACACCATATAATGAGAACAGAATCCATTAGAGCCCATCTTAGTCATCGGAAGAGAGATAACAAAAAATAAAACAAGATAGGGAGCGTAGGTGGACTCACGTGGAGTTTTTATACTGCAGGAAGCCAAACTCATCCCGCTGACCATCCGGACACAGAGACTGCATGATTGGAATGATGCCCGCCGAGGTGAGAGGGGCCGCGCTGTAGAAGGCTGAACACAACCGGGAAAAACAGACCAACAGGGTGGAGGGACGGAGAGGATGGAGGTGAAAGAAGAGTGAAATCCAGCATTGCAATGAGATTTAAACGGGTTTGACGAAGGTGCAGTTGTGTTCAGATGTAGAATTGAAGAGGAACATAAAAACAGATCGGTGTACGGATGGAGATAAATATTTATGTGGGATGTGGGATAACAGAACAAACAATTATGATGACATTTTCCAAGGTCCGCAGATCAAAGATTTTGGGAGAGATTAAAAGACAGGGAGAGAAAAAGAAGCTGCCGTCACATATCAGAGAGCAAACACGGGGTCAGAGAGGGTTTCAGATGTCAGATCGCTTTGATAATCTCCAAGTGGCCTTCACATTCATTTATTACAGGTTTACTGGACAAACTGTCACTGAAGCAGAGAGAAAAAAACACACAGTGTTGCATAGCTCTTCTACACCTACATGCTGCCAGTCATGTCTTGAACGAACAGCAGTGTTTAGATGACTCACTTGATACACAGAGTTCAGAACACACTTGATATATGGAGTCAAATTTTAGGGACGGCTGGGTAAATTTGTAAATTTGTTTCTAATAGGCCCCGAGTGACAACCATGGACCAGGACTGACTCATTGCTGCCTTCAAGTCCTCCTGAGAAATGTATACGAGTGCCTGCATGTCAATTTGATATTTTATAAAAGAGGTAGAAAGCTTTTCAGCACTAGACCAACAAAATAAAGAGAAAAAGATGCACATTTGGTGTTTTTAGCATTTATCATCCTAATGTAGACCAAAGGTAGTTTGAATGAGAAGTATTTTCAAGCATCTAGAGTACCTTTCAAAAGTTTGGGGCTTGTAAGTTTTTCATGTTTCTAAAATAACTCTTTTGTTCACCAAGGCCGCATTTATTTAATAAAAAAGTTTCTTAAATGCAATTTATTATTGTGATGTCAAAGATGAATTTTCAGCATCATTACTGATTCTTCGGTATCAAATGATCCTTCAGAAAATACTCTAAGATATGATTAGGTGCTCATTTCTTTTTAATATTATTATTAACATTTATTATTATTATTATTATAAAAACACAGCTCATATTTTTAACAACAAAAACGGTTGTGGTGCTTAATATTTTTTTTGGAAATGGTTACGTTTTTTTTCAGTATTCTTTGATAAACAGAACGTTCAAAAGAACAGCACTTAGTTAAATAGATTTTTTTGTAATATAGTCTAATTATATTATAATCAATTGAATCTGAATGCATCCTTGCTGAATAAAATTATGAATTACTTTTTAGTCTTTGATAGTGTAGCCTATATCATTTTTTTTATCAACAGTTATCAATAACTAACATTCATAAATGAATACTAACTAAAATTATTAATAACTAAAATCCATAACAGTTTATTAATGACCAATACCAACTTTTTTTCCATTATGATTCTTTAAGTGACATGTCTTCAACAGTCGGGACTTAAAACAACATCATGTTGATGAGCTTATCACATAAATACAATTATACTGAGGTGACTTAAAGGAGTAGTTGTCATCCCCATTTCATCCAAGATGTCCATGTCTTTCTTTCTTCAGTCGAAAAGAAATTAACATTTTTGATGAAAACATTCCAGGATTTTTCTCCATATAATGCACTTTGCGGTTCAAGGTCCAACAGACAGTTTTAGTGCAAACTGCAAACTGTTCAAAGGGCTTTAAACGATTCCAGACGATGAATAAGGGTCTTATCAAGCGAAACGATCACTCATTCAAAAAAAAAAATAAATAAAAAAAAAATAAATAAATATATATATATATATATATATATATATATATTTATATATACTGTATTATTTCTTTTCGACTGAAGAAAGAAAGACATGGACATCTTGGATGACATGGGGGTGAGTAAATTATCAGCAAAATTTTTTTTTTTAAAGTGAACTACTCCTTTAAAGGCCAGATTCAAACCTGCGTCTCACTCGTCATGAGCACCATGCATTTAGAGCATGTGGATGAAGCACTAAACAATGGTCACGGCAACGTGAAGTTGGATAACGTTTTTTTTCTTTGTTTTAATTTTTTTCAATCTAGTTTTTCCAATGATCACAACGCCTGTAGCATTTGTTAAACAGGACACAAATCACTTGCTGAAATTTAGGCTATACTACCTTTCAGATGGCAATTCTCTGATAAAAACAATCCCTCACTACAAATTTGCCCTGCATTGAAATGCTAATGACTAAATTAGGCCTATAACTGCTGAGATTATTTAATGAAGCCTTAATTAATGCATGGCTCGGAGAAATGTGATCGTCCATTAGAGCATCAGTCAATTCAGATTCAGCTTTCGCCTCCATTTACTTTGGCAGCCTTGCCTGACATGCAAAAATGAGGCAGCTGGCACTGACGAAGGGACCTAGAAGGTTACTTAATGGTAAGTGCTGACTGTTTTTCCTCCCTTAAGTGTTTTGTCACTGCGGCGTGTGGCCCGTGAAGTTGGCATCCTCGTCTAACGTCGCCTGCTCTGCCGCAAGACCCCATGGCACCGTCACCCAGAAGCAGCAGCGTTAGCTAAACAATGCTCGGCATCAGCACCTGTCGACTCTGCATAAAACGTCCCTCGATTGACGTTAACACTGAGGCGTGTTATATTTCTGCTGTTCCAGTGACAGGTTGTCTGCTCATAAGAGGAAGCTATGTTTATTGCCTCTGTTTCCTAACTCTTATATCTGACATCTGCTCCCCGCTCCGCAAACACAGCTGAGGATTAAAAGAGCAAATATCAGTCCGGGGAAATAACCTGATGGCTCAGTAAGTAGATGAATTCAGCCTGTGTGTGTGTGTGTGTGTGTGCGTGTGTGAGAGAGAGAGAGAGAGAGAGAGTGTCTGACAATTAAAAACACAGCTCATTGATTGAGGAAAGCACAGATGTGTCATCATCAGGACAAGATGTTTGAATAACGTGCTGTTGTAAAACAGATCCTTTATTCACAGTGGATTGTGGATTATGTTAGTGTTCAGCCCAACACCTAAACCTCTTACCCCAGGCGTGACGCAATAAAATGGCAAGTGATAAAAAAGCCATGCTAATCCTAGTTCCTGTTCCTGCTACTTTCCATATCTGCAGCATTGTGATGGGTAGTCAAGTTCACACAGGAATATCATTGGGTGAAAATCAGCCATTAAAGGTTTGAAAATACCCTATTCTTTGAAACCCATTTGGACAATATCAGCATACATTCTTACAATTTTGTGAATACTTAGCTTAAAAAAAGGGACAACACAAACTTTGAAAACACACACTACCATTTTTGCAGGTTTAGGGTTGGTAAGCACGGTTGCCAGCTGTGGGGTGTGTGTGTGTGTGTGTGTGTGCGTGTGTTCTGGTAATCATCACTTTGTGGGGACAAGAATCTGTTTACACAGTCACGTAATGGGGACCTCTTGCGTTGTGGGGACCAAAAATCAGGTCCCCATAAGGTTAACCCATTTAATTGGATAGAGGAACTATTCTGAAGGTTCTGGGCGGAGTTTTAGCATTGGCCCATAACACATGATTATCAGGTATTGTGCGTGTGTGTAGCGGGAGCTCTGCTGCGCCCCCAAACATTTTTGTCTGGTAATGCACTCACTTCTCCACACACACATTTTCCAATTATGGGTGGGTACCGCCCACTTCCGGGTCCTCGTTAGGAAGGAGTTCGACAGCAACTTGAAAATACAAGTATTAAATTGATAACGTTACTTCACACGGAGAACAAAGAAGAAGATTAACGTTATTTACTGGAGATGCCAACGATCTGAACTTCTGCCGAGGATAAAAGTGAAGCTTAAGGTAAGCACACATAATAAATCAATTAGGTTAATTAGATTAGTCTGCGGGCTAGCTAGTTAGTGCTAATTGTTGAGGCTAACGCAGTTAAGTGTGGCCTTACATGTTTCTCTGTTTTTCCAATTAGCGATCACATAATCATGCAATTTAATGTTAAGGACTTAATTTTAACTGAAAAGTGTTGTGTAGTCTGACTGATTGCTAATGGATTCGGTTTTTAAGGTTGTTTTTGTCTAGTTTGCGCTAGTGCTGGACGGTGGCTTATTTTATATTTTAAATTGAAGATATCTTACATGTAACGTTAACACGTTTGACTGATCAATAATTGTTTTTACATTTAAATTAACTCCATAGGTAGCATATACAAGCCACAGATCTTGACCAAAGTGCTTAACAGAGAAATTAGGTTGGCTAAAATAAAACAAAAACTAAAATAGAAAGTAGCTTTAAGAATAAACTTAATTTTAATTATGACGGTAGTTAAAATAAACTGGGGTTTGTATGGTGAGCTCGTTCAAAAGAGTAACTTGGTTAGGTTAAGGACCAAATGAATAGTTAAATAATTGCCAAGGCTAATGTTACCTGGAATAAAATAGAAGATGGTGAGTTGATGCTCTCAAGGCTAGCATTGTTGTGCCAGTCAATAAATCTAATATTATTTTATAGAGTTCATATGTCTTGTCTTACACTGATGCATACAATATCATTGTAATGCTGTAACATTACAATACCATTTTTATCTACTTCTTGAACATATTAGTTGAATTCTGCGTATCTTCATTTTCAGTGTAATTAATTTCACATGTTTTTATTTTTCATCAGTTTGAAATGCCACCACGAATCAGCCCCCTTAAGGATGCCATGCATCATGTTGTTTCAAAAACTGACAAAACATTCAAATTAGATGTGAAGTATATCAATGCAGTGAAAGGTAAGGTGGTGTGATTTTTATCATGAAATATTTACCAAGATATGCATTTCCTAACCATAATCTTATGAGCATGTAATGCAAAACTCCTGGGTATATTTAATCAGACCCCTGGTTGCAGCTTATTTTAAATCAGCTGCCAACTATTGATGACTTTTTTTTAGTGTATTTGGTATACTTTATCTATAAGATTTTATTAATTTAAAATGTTTTTTTCTGTATTTTGCAGGACGTGGTCTATTTGCAAAGGCTGCCTTTTGCAAAGGTGATTTTGTTGTTGAGTACAGGGGAGATATGATAAATGAAGCAGAACTTCAGAGGAGAAGAAAACGTTACCACGCATCCTGTGCTGCATTTATGTTTGATTTCAAGTGGCGAGGGAAAACATGGTGGTAAGAAGTCAAGTTGTACCAAAGCTATATAAAAAGATAGTAAAAATACATTGATTTGTGGTGGTTTAATTGTATTACTTGTAATCATCCTTTTCTCATGGTTTCATATTTAAGTATTGACGCGTCAAGGGAAGATGGATCGTATGGGCGTATCGCTAATGATTGCCACAATCATCCAAATTGTAAGATGAAAAAAATTGACGTCAATGGAAAGCCTCACCTTTGTCTGTTTGCCCTGAATGACATTAAAGAAGGAGAAGAAATTGCCTATGATTATGGGGGAGAAGACTACCCATGGAGAACACAAGTATGTTGTTAAGCACACTGTGTACAAAATAGGTCATATTTTTGCAACATGTCAACAAATTTGTTGGTTGAATAGATTAGAATTTAAATCTATTAGAAATCTATGAATCAAATTTGTCTGTTCCAATAAATTATATCCAAATCCCCAAATCAACTCTCCTCAACAGGTGAGTTTAGGTGAATCATTGTGAATGTTGTCTCTTACAGATGACCAGAGTTGCTGTTAATACCAGCACAGTGAATGACTCTGATCCTTCTCTCCAGTCAGTGACTCAGATGGATGAAGAATCTGCTCAAATCAACTCTCCTCAACAGGTGAGTTCACATTCATTAGTAAAGATTTAGGTTTTTTGTCATGGTTTAGTGATTTGTAAGCATATTTTGATGAGTATCTGGTGTAAACTAGTACATTAAACTGTTTTACGACATGTGCCCAGTAGATCAGTTGTAGTGCAGTATTTAGGGCCACTTTTATCCTTCACGGGATTTTTTTTCTGGGTTAATTGTTGCATTGAAATGGACACTTACGACGTCCCCACAACACACTTTTGGTCAGTATTTGAGTTCACACCCGTGTTTTGAATTTGATGAAACTGGTCCCCATAAGGAACTATAACGTTGTGTGTGTAAAGTCCCCATGAGGCTGGTTTTAATCCAGATGTGTGTGTGTGTGAGCGCGCACTAGAGTTAGACTGGACAGGAAATATGTTATAGATGTAGTTGATTTCGTTTTACATTCTCAAATCATGTGGTATCTGCTTCAGATTTCTCTCATCTTTTTCCATTTTCTAAAATCTTGTCATTGTGAATGTTGTCTCTTACAGATGACCAGAGTTGCTGTTAAAACCAGCACAGTGAATGACTCTGATCCTTCTCTCCAGTCAGTGACTCAGATGGATGAAGAATCTGCTCAAATCAACTCTCCTCAACAGGTGAGTTCACATTCATTAGTAAAGATTTAGGTTTTTTGTCATGGTTTAGTGATTTGTAAGCATATTTTGATGAGTATCTGGTGTAAACTAGTACATTAAACTGTTTTACGACATGTGCCCAGTAGATCAGTTGTAGTGCAGTATTAAGGGCCACTTTTATCCTTCACGGGATTTTTTTTCTGGGTTAATTGTTGCATTGAAATGGACACTCACGACGTCCCCACAACACACTTTTGGTCAGTATTTGAGTTCACACCCGTGTTTTGAATTTGATGAAACTGGTCCCCATAAGGAACTATAACGTTGTGTGTGTAAAGTCCCCATGAGGCTGGTTTTAATCTAGATATTTGTGTGTGTGAGCGCGCACTAGAGTTAGACTGGACAGGAAATATGTTATAGATGTAGTTGATTTCGTTTTACATTCTCAAATCATGTGGTATCTGCTTCAGATTTCTCTTGTCCTTTTCCATTTTATAAAATCTTGTCATTGTGAATATTGTCTCTTACAGATGACCAGAGTTGCTGTTAAAACCAGCACAGTGAATGACTCTGATCCTTCTCTCCAGTCAGTGACTCAGATGGATGAAGAATCTGCTCAAATCAACTCTCCTCAACCGGTGAGTTCACATTCATTAGTAAAGATTTAGGTTTTTTGTCACGGTTTAGTGATTTGTAAGCATATTTTGATGAGTATCTGGTGTAAACTAGTACATTAAACTGTTTTACGACATGTGCCCAGTAGATCAGTTGTAGTGCAGTATTTAGGGCCACTTTTATCCTTCACGGGATTTTTTTTCTGGGTTAATTGTTGCATTGAAATGGACACTCACGACGTCCCCACAACACACTTTTGGTCAGTATTTGAGTTCACACCCGTGTTTTGAATTTGATGAAACTGGTCCCCATAAGGAACTATAACGTTGTGTGTGTAAAGTCCCCATGAGGCTGGTTTTAATCCAGATGTGTGTGTGTGTGAGCGCGCACTAGAGTTAGACTGGACAGGAAATATGTTATAGATGTAGTTGATTTCGTTTTACATTCTCAAATCATGTGGTATCTGCTTCAGATTTCTCTCATCTTTTTCCATTTTCTAAAATCTTGTCATTGTGAATGTTGTCTTACAGATGACCAGAGTTGCTGTTAATACCAGCACAGTGAATGACTCTGATCCTTCTCTCCAGTCAGTGACTCAGATGGATGAAGAATCTGCTCAAATCAACTCTCCTCAACAGGTGAGTTCACATTCATTAGTAAAGATTTAGGTTTTTTGTCATGGTTTAGTGATTTGTAAGCATATTTTGATGAGTATCTGGTGTAAACTAGTACATTAAACTGTTTTACGACATGTGCCCAGTAGATCAGTTGTAGTGCAGTATTTAGGGCCACTTTTATCCTTCACGGGATTTTTTTTCTGGGTTAATTGTTGCATTGAAATGGACACTCACGACGTCCCCACAACACACTTTTGGTCAGTATTTGAGTTCACACCCGTGTTTTGAATTTGATGAAACTGGTCCCCATAAGGAACTATAACGTTGTGTGTGTAAAGTCCCCATGAGGCTGGTTTTAATCTAGATATTTGTGTGTGTGAGCGCGCACTAGAGTTAGACTGGACAGGAAATATGTTATAGATGTAGTTGATTTCGTTTTACATTCTCAAATCATGTGGTATCTGCTTCAGATTTCTCTTGTCCTTTTCCATTTTCTAAAATCTTTTCATTGTGAATGTTGTCTTACAGATGACCAGAGTTGCTGTTAAAACCAGCACAGTGAATGACTCTGATCCTTCTCTCCAGTCAGTGACTCAGATGGATGAAGAATCTGCTCAAATCAACTCTCCTCAACAGGTGAGTTCACATTCATTAGTAAAGATTTAGGTTTTTGTCATGGTTTAGTGATTTGTAAGCATATTTTGATGAGTATCTGGTGTAAACTAGTACATTAAACTGTTTTACGACATGTGCTCAGTAGATCAGTTGTAGTGCAGTATTTAGGGCCACTTTTATCCTTCACGGGATTTTTTTTCTGGGTTAATTGTTGCATTGAAATGGACACTTACGACGTCCCCACAACACACTTTTGGTCAGTATTTGAGTTCACACCCGTGTTTTGAATTTGATGAAACTGGTCCCCATAAGGAACTATAACGTTGTGTGTGTAAAGTCCCCATGAGGCTGGTTTTAATCCAGATGTGTGTGTGTGTGAGCGCGCACTAGAGTTAGACTGGACAGGAAATATGTTATAGATGTAGTTGATTTCGTTTTACATTCTCAAATCATGTGGTATCTGCTTCAGATTTCTCTCATCTTTTTCCATTTTCTAAAATCTTTTCATTGTGAATGTTGTCTTACAGATGACCAGAGTTGCTGTTAAAACCAGCACAGTGAATGACTCTGATCCTTCTCTCCAGTCAGTGACTCAGATGGATGAAGAATCTGCTCAAATCAACTCTCCTCAACAGGTGAGTTCACATTCATTAGTAAAGATTTAGGTTTTTGTCATGGTTTAGTGATTTGTAAGCATATTTTGATGAGTATCTGGTGTAAACTAGTACATTAAACTGTTTTACGACATGTGCCCAGTAGATCAGTTGTAGTGCAGTATTTAGGGCCACTTTTATCCTTCACGGGATTTTTTTTCTGGGTTAATTGTTGCATTGAAATGGACACTTACGACGTCCCCACAACACACTTTTGGTCAGTATTTGAGTTCACACCCGTGTTTTGAATTTGATGAAACTGGTCCCCATAAGGAACTATAACGTTGTGTGTGTAAAGTCCCCATGAGGCTGGTTTTAATCTAGATATTTGTGTGTGTGAGCGCGCACAGAGTTAGACTGGACAGGAAATATGTTATAGATGTAGTTGATTTCGTTTTACATTCTCAAATCATGTGGTATCTGCTTCAGATTTCTCTTGTCCTTTTCCATTTTCTAAAATCTTGTCATTGTGAATGTTGTCTTACAGATGACCAGAGTTGCTGTTAATACCAGCACAGTGAATGACTCTGATCCTTCTCTCCAGTCAGTGACTCAGATGGATGAAGAATCTGCTCAAATCAACTCTCCTCAACAGGTGAGTTCACATTCATTAGTAAAGATTTAGGTTTTTTGTCACGGTTTAGTGATTTGTAAGCATATTTTGATGAGTATCTGGTGTAAACTAGTACATTAAACTGTTTTACGACATGTGCTCAGTAGATCAGTTGTAGTGCAGTATTAAGGGCCACTTTTATCCTTCACGGGATTTTTTTTCTGGGTTAATTGTTGCATTGAAATGGACACTCACGACGTCCCCACAACACACTTTTGGTCAGTATTTGAGTTCACACCCGTGTTTTGAATTTGATGAAACTGGTCCCCATAAGGAACTATAACGTTGTGTGTGTAAAGTCCCCATGAGGCTGGTTTTAATCCAGATGTAGATCAAGATGTAATCCAGATGATCAAGCTTTGCTGGACAGGAATATATATATATATATATATATAATTTTTGTTTTCTTGCGCTTTTTATTTTTACATGTCAAATACTAAA
The DNA here is from genome assembly GCF_016745375.1 of Pimephales promelas. The sequence continues at coordinate 838,670 of NW_024121255.1, forward strand.
ATGTTGTTTACACTGTTTTCTTTTTACAGATTGTGATACAGCACCGAAATGAAAATGACATTTTTGTACCAAGACTGAGACGGACTAAAAGTATTGTGGTAAGTTCTCAAGTTGCAACAAGAGACTCAATTGCTATGTTTACATGCACACGTTGGAGTTTTTCCCTCTTTTGCTCCTCTCTTTTAAATTTTAAAATCGTCGATAATTTGAAAGCGAAAGTTAAATGTAAAGGGCATTCATAATTTGAGTCCATTCTTATGGAAGCTTGCTCTGCTCGCTTTTTACATAGGATAAAGGTGTTTGCATATGAAGGCTTTTCAGTCTGATTAAAGGAGAACTCTGGCGAACAATGAACCTTTGGTCTAATAATACATCGGTACATAGTCAATCGTTCTCTGAGATTTGTTTTCATGATAATCGAATATAAAGAGTTATCTCTAAAAACTGTTTAGCGTATAATGCTAGTAATGGGGGCATTGACTAAGTAAAAAGAAATCGCTAGTTTATACCACTAACAAGGCTCAAAATAGCCCCACACTAACACAGTAACATAATGAGGCTCTATACATGCAAAACGAAGCATTGAGAACTTTGTAAGTGTACAGACCGTTTAATAAGAAGATACTTTATGAAGACAGTTCACTTTGTGTATACAGACAGGAGCCATCTTAAAAAAGTCTCGATAAGTCGATCCCCGAACGCCGTTCATACAGTTCAGAAGTTCAAAGAACTTCATACAGTTCAGATCACTCAGCACGACGTTCGTGGTTTGACTTATCGAGACTTATTTTCTAAGATGGCTTCTGTCTGTATACATTAACAGTGAACTGTCTTCATAAAGTATCTTCTTATTAAACGGTCTGTACACTTACAAAGTTCTCAATGCTTCGTTTTGCATGTATGGAGCCTCATTATGTTACTGTGTTAGAGTGGGGCTATTTTGAGCCTTGTTAGTGGTATAAACTAGCGATTTCTTTTTACTTAGTCAATGCCCCCATTACTAGCATTATACGCTAAACAGTTTTTAGAGATAAAACTCTTTACATTCGATTATCATGAAAATAAATCTCATGATCTCAAATCTCATCAAAGAGAACGATTGACTAGGTACCAATGTTTTATTAGACCAAAGGTTCATTGTTCGCCGGAGTTCTCCTTTAAGCCGTCAGTCTGATTTCTAATGGATTATTTGGTTGCATGTAAACGTAACAATTGTCATTTGTTATTGATAAGTTATTTTGCTTAGAGCTGCCATCAACATTTTATTCTCATCAATCACTCAGTGAAATATAATTTAGGCTATGTAATTAATAAATTATGTGATAAATCATTTTGACTGCAAAATATCAGTGAATCAAAAAAATTGCATCCCCTTTATTTGAAATCAGATGTCCTTATTTGTGTCAGATGCCCAAAATGTTTTATTACACTTAAGAACTTTAGTGTAACAAGCAGTAAGAAGCTGCAAATCACATGTAACTTGTAAATTTAAAAATACTTGAACAGTACTTTTTTTTTTTTTAAATAGTTGCCAATTTATATCTTTTAATGATCAATTAAATGCAGCAGTTCTACCTATTTCTAATGAACTTTTTGATATTTCTTGTTTACTTTTTTAAGATGAAAGACATTGATCTTCAAGATTCTGGTGAGCTCTTTGATTCTACACCAGAGAGTTCAGATAATTATGTTCCAGATACCACTTCCGACAGTGACTGTGACAGTGATGTTAGCCTTACACTGAACCCAACAAAACGTCAGCTTCTTGATCAACTGGATATGAATGAATCTGCCTCTGTAAGCTCCCCTGACTGTGACTCAACAACGTCAGACAATATGCACAGCGTTACGTCTAAAGCATCTGGAACAGTAGAAGAGCCCAGTTCAAGTCAGAACACAATAGACTGCGTAGTTGTTAATGCATACCATAAAAGAGATGGTGGTAGAGTGTATAACAAGAGACATTACTGCTTGTATTGCTCCAAACCTTACGCTAAGATGGCAAGGCATCTAGAAAGTTCACATGCAAATACATCTGATGTGGCTAGAGCTCTAAGCTTTCCAAAATGTTCAAAGGAGAGAAAAAAACAGTTGGATTATATTCGCAACAAAGGGAACTATGCCCACAATGCTGCGGTTATGGAATCAGGAAAGGGGGAACTGGTGCCATTTAAACGACCACCTAAAAAAGCACTGGGAGAGGATTTCATGCATTGTGCATACTGTCAAGGACTTTTTACGAGAAAGGTCCTTTGGCGACATATGCGTTCTTGCAGACTTAAACCTCAGTCAGTCCCCCCAAACCAGGAAAAAACCGTGTTCAGTCCATGTGTACATACACGGGGCCTGTGCCTTCAAACATGACCAAACAACTGTGGGGAGTAATCAGTGCCATGAATCCTGACCCAATCACAGATATTATAAAAAATGACAAAGTAATTACTGAAATTGGGCAGCACTTGTTGAACAAAGGAGGGATATCAGCCAAAAATCAACAGTATGTGCGGGAGAAGATGCGAGAATTGGGACGGTTGATTCACAAGGCGAGGAGAGTCACCTCGTTAAAAACGATGGAAGATTGTGTAAATCCAAAGAAGTACATGGAGACTGTCAAAGCTGTGAAGTATACGTGTGGGTATGACAGTGAAACAGACAAGTTCATGATTCCATCGCTTGCAAATAAGCTTGGGAATTCCCTGGTTAAAGTGAGCAAACTCTTAAAAGCTCAGGGATTAATCTCAAATGACAAACAGCTTGTTAAGAATGCCAGTGAGTTTCTAGAAGTCCATCAGAACAAGTGGAACGAGTTGATCTCGGCTACAGCATTGAGGAACATCAGTGAAGCAAAGTGGAATGTGCCCACTATCATGCCCTTTACTGAAGACGTCCAGAAAATGCACACACATCTCAGTGAAGTGCAAGAGAAGTGGTTCAAAACACTCTCTGGAAGTCCCTCTACTAAAACCTGGATGGAGCTGGCAAAGGTGTGTCTAGCCCAGATGATTCTCTTTAACCGCCGCAGGGAAGGAGAGGTTTCGAGTATGCCTTTGTCTGCATTTCTTTCAAGAGACACTTCTCATCCACATGAGGATGTGGACTGGGCACTTTCTGAAGTGGAAAAAAAACTCTGCAGACACTTCACAAGGGTTATCACAAGAGGAAAGCGTGGTCGACCAGTTCCAATTCTTCTGACTCCAAAAATGCTATGTGCCTTAGAACTCCTTGTTAAGCAGAGAGAGGTTTGTGGGGTTCTGAAAGACAATCCCTATATGTTTGCAAGACCAGAAGCCATGACACATTTTCGAGGGTCAGACTGCCTCCGTGGCTTTGCTAAGGTGTGTGGCGCAAAGTGTCCCAAGTCACTGACATCTACAAGACTGCGAAAGCATGCCGCAACGCTTTCAACAGTGCTGAATATGACTGACACCGAGATGGACCAGCTGGCAAACTTCCTTGGACACGACATAAGAATCCATCGTGAGTTCTATCGACTCCCTGAGAAGACCTTGCAACTTGCCAAGATCAGCAAAGTTCTAATGGCACTTGAACAAGGAAGATTAGCTGAGTTCCATGGCAAGAACTTGGATGAAATTGGGATAGATCCTGATGGTGTGGTATTTTATTTGACGTTTGTTTGATTTTTCTGTTTACCATCTATTCAAATACCATATGTTTACGATCTATTATATGCCATTAAGCTTTACTTTGAACTTCCACAGAAAAAGTTCTTAACTCTGATGAGGAAGACGAGAGCATAACAGAGGGACTCTGTTCATCTACTGTTGACGGTTTGTATTACTTTCAAAATACACTACTAGATTTTGCAGTTATTCATAGGTTTTCAGTCACTTTACTTGTGAAGACCTGACATGCAAAAACAATGTTCTAACATCAAAGCCAACATTAAAGAAGATTCTTCAGTATGCTGAACAAAAGCTTTTTTCTTTTTTTATTAACGAAACTGCTCATTGTGTAATGAATCAAATGCCTCCAAGCTATTCTTCAAAATGTCTGCACTAAACATTTATTTTGGAGTGAATATTTTTTGTGGACTTTACTACCATAAAAATTATGTTTCATAAGAGAAACGTGCACATTTTTCGTAAAATGCTAGCTGATCCGTTCTCTTCTCGTGTTTGTTGTGTTATGGCACTAAATGAACCATGTCAGATTATCAAGTAATTAACCATTTTATTTCATGTCTTAGTTTGCTTGAGCTTATGTTTGATTAATTGTCTGCTGGAAAGATGCAGTTCAATTATACTTGCAATAATGAAAAATTACACAGGTTTAAGAGTTTAATTGTACTTTAATGATTTAAAATAATCAGTGCATAAGTGTGACTAAACACATTGTGTATTGTCTGTTGGAAAATTTTCCTTCGAACCAACAGGGGATATCTTTCAAGCAGGATTCTTTACTGAGAACTCACTGTCCTGTTTATATACCTTTCAAGGGGGAGGGATTTACATAGAGGTGGAGACACTCTGAAACAAAGCATGTAAACGAAGTACGGAAGTCAGTTCATTACTAGAAATTCCCCATCCCTGATCTCATTAGCATAACAGTGTCATTCAGATACATGGGTGATAATCCATTCAGCCTGACTATTCAACGACTGGAACGGGCTCCTAGAGCCATTTAAAGACGGTCTCAGTAATTTGACTTGTTTAACCTACAATAGAGAAACAGGACTGGCAGGAATCTTTGGCTGGAAACTCTTGAGGAAACTCAATTGTCAGCATTTTATAGTAAATTTTAAAATGTATATCTTTCTGAAAACATTGAACTTTGATTATTTCCATAGAACCATCTTCAGAGGTGGCACTTCCTCCTACCGAGAGAGTGACATG
>NW_024121255.1:844022-864113 GCF_016745375.1 Pimephales promelas
ATAATAGCTAAAGCAGACTCTCATGCTTAGAGTGAACCCTTGTATTTCTAGCTGATGTGATCCTAGTGATCTAAGTGATCTGTTGGGTTTATATTCAGTGAGCATATCTACAATATATTGAGGTCCTAACCATTAAATGATTTATATAACAGTGATAATACTTTAAATCAATCCTAAATGTAACTGGGAGCCAGTGTAAAGACCTAAGGACTGGTGTAGAGGAACAATTAAGTTGCAAGTTTTCAAATCACTAAAAGATTTGGCGGAAACGTCTCAAATGGCAGAAAACAGGAAATGGCAAAAAAACAAAATCAGCATTTAGTGATCTGGTCTGAAATCTGGGTATCAAAGTGCCTAAATTGTCTAATTTAGTTTTAGAAACGTGTAAAGATTTCACCTTTGGAAGAAGGCCTCACAGCACTGGCTTCTGTAGGCATCTCTTCATCTGCTGGTAGTCTGCGTCTCTTGGGTGGTGGCGGCATGTCACTCCTCTCGGTAGGAGGAAGTGCCACCTTGAAGATGGTTCTATGGAAAATAATCAAAGTTCAATGTTTTCAGAAAGATATACATTTAAAATTTACTATAAAATGCTGACAATTGAGTTTCCTCAAGAGTTTCCAGCCAAAGATTCCTGCCAGTCCTGTTTCTCTATTGTAGGTTAAACAAGTCAAATTACTCTTTAAATGGCTCTAGGAGCCCGTTCCAGTCGTTGAATAGTCAGGCTGAATGGATTATCACCATGTATCTGAATGACACTGTTATGCTAATGAGATCAGGGATGGGGAATTTCTAGTAATGAACTGACTTCCGTACTTCGTTTACATGCTTTGTTTCAGAGTGTCTCCACCTCTATGTAAATCCCTCCCCTTGAAAGGTATATAAACAGGACAGTGAGTTCTCAGTAAAGAATCCTGCTTGAAAGATATCCCAATGTCTGTTGTTCGAAGGAAAATTTTTCCAACAGACAATACACAATGTGTTTAGTCACACTTATGCACTGATTATTTTAAATCATTAAAGTACAATTAACTCTTAAACCTGTGTAATTTTTCATTATTGCAAGTATAATTGAACTGCATCTTTCCAGCAGACAATTAATCAAACATAAGCTCAAGCAAACTAAGACATGAAATAAAATGGTTAATTACTTGATAATCTGACATGGTTCATTTAGTGCCATAACACAACAAACACGAGAAGAGAACGGATCAGCTTGCATTTTACGAAAAATGTGCACGTTTCTCTTATGAAACATAATTTTTATGGTAGTAAAGTCCACAAAAAATATTCACTCCAAAATAAATGTTTAGTGCAAGACATTTGAAGAATAGCTTGGAGGCATTTGATTCATTACACAATGAGCAGTTTCGTTAATAAAAAAAAAAAGCTTTTGTTCAGCATACTGAAGAATCTTCTTTAATGTTGGCTTTGATGTTAGAACATTGTTTTTGCATGTCAGGTCTTCACAAGTAAAGTGACTGAAACCTATGAATAACTGCAAAATCTAGTAGTGTATTTTGAAAGTAATACAAACCGTCAACAGTAGATGAACAGAGTCCCTCTGTTATGCTCTCGTCTTCCTCATCAGAGTTAAGAACTTTTTCTGTGGAAGTTCAAAGTAAAGCTTAATGGCATATAATAGATCGTAAACATATGGTATTTGAATAGATGGTAAACAGAAAAATCAAACAAACGTCAAATAAAATACCACACCATCAGGATCTATCCCAATTTCATCCAAGTTCTTGCCATGGAACTCAGCTAATCTTCCTTGTTCAAGTGCCATTAGAACTTTGCTGATCTTGGCAAGTTGCAAGGTCTTCTCAGGGAGTCGATAGAACTCACGATGGATTCTTATGTCGTGTCCAAGGAAGTTTGCCAGCTGGTCCATCTCGGTGTCAGTCATATTCAGCACTGTTGAAAGCGTTGCGGCATGCTTTCGCAGTCTTGTAGATGTCAGTGACTTGGGACACTTTGCGCCACACACCTTAGCAAAGCCACGGAGGCAGTCTGACCCTCGAAAATGTGTCATGGCTTCTGGTCTTGCAAACATATAGGGATTGTCTTTCAGAACCCCACAAACCTCTCTCTGCTTAACAAGGAGTTCTAAGGCACATAGCATTTTTGGAGTCAGAAGAATTGGAACTGGTCGACCACGCTTTCCTCTTGTGATAACCCTTGTGAAGTGTCTGCAGAGTTTTTTTTCCACTTCAGAAAGTGCCCAGTCCACATCCTCATGTGGATGAGAAGTGTCTCTTGAAAGAAATGCAGACAAAGGCATACTCGAAACCTCTCCTTCCCTGCGGCGGTTAAAGAGAATCATCTGGGCTAGACACACCTTTGCCAGCTCCATCCAGGTTTTAGTAGAGGGACTTCCAGAGAGTGTTTTGAACCACTTCTCTTGCACTTCACTGAGATGTGTGTGCATTTTCTGGACGTCTTCAGTAAAGGGCATGATAGTGGGCACATTCCACTTTGCTTCACTGATGTTCCTCAATGCTGTAGCCGAGATCAACTCGTTCCACTTGTTCTGATGGACTTCTAGAAACTCACTGGCATTCTTAACAAGCTGTTTGTCATTTGAGATTAATCCCTGAGCTTTTAAGAGTTTGCTCACTTTAACCAGGGAATTCCCAAGCTTATTTGCAAGCGATGGAATCATGAACTTGTCTGTTTCACTGTCATACCCACACGTATACTTCACAGCTTTGACAGTCTCCATGTACTTCTTTGGATTTACACAATCTTCCATCGTTTTTAACGAGGTGACTCTCCTCGCCTTGTGAATCAACCGTCCAATTCTCGCATCTTCTCCCGCACATACTGTTGATTTTTGGCTGATATCCCTCCTTTGTTCAACAAGTGCTGCCCAATTTCAGTAATTACTTTGTCATTTTTTATAATATCTGTGATTGGGTCAGGATTCATGGCACTGATTACTCCCACAGTTGTTTGGTCATGTTTGAAGGCACAGGCCCCGTGTATGTACACATGGACTGAACACGGTTTTTTCCTGGTTTGGGGGGGACTGACTGAGGTTTAAGTCTGCAAGAACGCATATGTCGCCAAAGGACCTTTCTCGTAAAAAGTCCTTGACAGTATGCACAATGCATGAAATCCTCTCCCAGTGCTTTTTTAGGTGGTCGTTTAAATGGCACCAGTTCCCCCTTTCCTGATTCCATAACCGCAGCATTGTGGGCATAGTTCCCTTTGTTGCGAATATAATCCAACTGTTTTTTTCTCTCCTTTGAACATTTTGGAAAGCTTAGAGCTCTAGCCACATCAGATGTATTTGCATGTGAACTTTCTAGATGCCTTGCCATCTTAGCGTAAGGTTTGGAGCAATACAAGCAGTAATGTCTCTTGTTATACACTCTACCACCATCTCTTTTATGGTATGCATTAACAACTACGCAGTCTATTGTGTTCTGACTTGAACTGGGCTCTTCTACTGTTCCAGATGCTTTAGACGTAACGCTGTGCATATTGTCTGACGTTGTTGAGTCACAGTCAGGGGAGCTTACAGAGGCAGATTCATTCATATCCAGTTGATCAAGAAGCTGACGTTTTGTTGGGTTCAGTGTAAGGCTAACATCACTGTCACAGTCACTGTCGGAAGTGGTATCTGGAACATAATTATCTGAACTCTCTGGTGTAGAATCAAAGAGCTCACCAGAATCTTGAAGATCAATGTCTTTCATCTTAAAAAAGTAAACAAGAAACATCAAAAAGTTCATTAGAAATAGGTAGAACTGCTGCATTTAATTGATCATTAAAAGATATAAATTGGCAACTATTTAAAAAAAAAAGTACTGTTCAAGTATTTTTAAATTTACAAGTTACATGTGATTTGCAGCTTCTTACTGCTTGTTACACTAAAGTTCTTAAGTGTAATAAAACATTTTGGGCAGTTGATCTGACACAAATAAGGACATCTGATTTCAAATAAAGGGGATGCAATTTTTTTGATTCACTGATATTTTGCAGTCAAAATGATTTATCACATAATTTATTAATTACATAGCCTAAATTATATTTCACTGAGTGATTGATGAGAATAAAATGTTGATGGCAGCTCTAAGCAAAATAACTTATCAATAACAAATGACAATAGTTACGTTTACATGCAACCAAATAATCCATTAGAAATCAGACTGACGGCTTAAAGGAGAACTCCGGCGAACAATGAACCTTTGGTCTAATAAAACATCGGTACCTAGTCAATCGTTCTCTTTGATGAGATTTGAGATCATGAGATTTATTTTCATGATAATCGAATGTAAAGAGTTTTATCTCTAAAAACTGTTTCGCGTATAATGCTAGTAATGGGGGCATTGACTAAGTAAAAAGAAATCGCTAGTTTATACCACTAACAAGGCTCAAAATAGCCCCACTCTAACACAGTAACATAATGAGGCTCCATACATGCAAAACGAAGCATTGAGAACTTTGTAAGTGTACAGACCGTTTAATAAGAAGATACTTTATGAAGACAGTTCACTTTGTGTATACAGACAGGAGCCATCTTAAAAAAGTCTCGATAAGTCGATCCCCGAACGACGTTCATACAGTTCAGAAGTTCAAAGAACTTCATACAGTTCAGATCACTCAGCACGACGTTCGTGGTTTGACTTATCGAGACTTATTTTCTAAGATGGCTTCTGTCTGTATACATTAACAGTGAACTGTCTTCATAAAGTATCTTCTTATTAAACGGTCTGTACACTTACAAAGTTCTCAATGCTTCGTTTTGCATGTATGGAGCCTCATTATGTTACTGCGTTAGTGTGGGGCTATTTTGAGCCTTGTTAGTGGTATAAACTAGCAATTTCTTTTTACTTAGTCAATGCCCCATTACTAGCATTATACGCTAAACAGTTTTTAGAGATAACTCTTTATATTCGATTATCATGAAAACAAATCTCAGAGAACGATTGACTATGTACCGATGTATTATTAGACCAAAGGTTCATTGTTCGCCAGAGTTCTCCTTTAATCAGACTGAAAAGCCTTCATATGCAAACACCTTTATCCTATGTAAAAAGCGAGCAGAGCAAGCTTCCATAAGAATGGACTCAAATTATGAATGCCCTTTACATTTAACTTTCGCTTTCAAATTATCGACGATTTTAAAATTTAAAAGAGAGGAGCAAAAGAGGGAAAAACTCCAACGTGTGCATGTAAACATAGCAATTGAGTCTCTTGTTGCAACTTGAGAACTTACCACAATACTTTTAGTCCGTCTCAGTCTTGGTACAAAAATGTCATTTTCATTTCGGTGCTGTATCACAATCTGTAAAAAGAAAAGAAAACAGTGTAAACAACATTTTAGTATTTGACATGTAAAAATAAAAAGCGCAAGAAAACAAAAATTATATATATATATATATATATATATATATATATTCCTGTCCAGCAAAGCTTGATCATCTGGATTACATCTTGATCTACATCTGGTTTAAAACCAGCCTCATGGGGACTTTACACACACAACGTTATAGTTCCTTATGGGGACCAGTTTCATCAAATTCAAAACACGGGTGTGAACTCAAATACTGACCAAAAGTGTGTTGTGGGGACGTCGTGAGTGTCCATTTCAATGCAACAATTAACCCAGAAAAAAAATCCCAGTGAAGGATAAAAGTGGCCCTAAATACTGCACTACAACTGATCTACTGGGCACATGTCGTAAAACAGTTTAATGTACTAGTTTACACCAGATACTCATCAAAATATGCTTACAAATCACTAAACCGTGACAAAAAACCTAAATCTTTACTAATGAATGTGAACTCACCTGTTGAGGAGAGTTGATTTGAGCAGATTCTTCATCCATCTGAGTCACTGACTGGAGAGAAGGATCAGAGTCATTCACTGTGCTGGTATTAACAGCAACTCTGGTCATCTGTAAGAGACAACATTCACAATGACAAGATTTTAGAAAATGGAAAAGGACAAGAGAAATCTGAAGCAGATACCACATGATTTGAGAATGTAAAACGAAATCAACTACATCTATAACATATTTCCTGTCCAGTCTAACTCTGTGCGCGCTCACACACACAAATATCTAGATTAAAACCAGCCTCATGGGGACTTTACACACACAACGTTATAGTTCCTTATGGGGACCAGTTTCATCAAATTCAAAACACGGGTGTGAACTCAAATACTGACCAAAAGTGTGTTGTGGGGACGTCGTAAGTGTCCATTTCAATGCAACAATTAACCCAGAAAAAAAATCCCAGTGAAGGATAAAAGTGGCCCTAAATACTGCACTACAACTGATCTACTGGGCACATGTCGTAAAACAGTTTAATGTACTAGTTTACACCAGATACTCATCAAAATATGCTTACAAATCACTAAACCGTGACAAAAAACCTAAATCTTTACTAATGAATGTGAACTCACCTGTTGAGGAGAGTTGATTTGAGCAGATTCTTCATCCATCTGAGTCACTGACTGGAGAGAAGGATCAGAGTCATTCACTGTGCTGGTATTAACAGCAACTCTGGTCATCTGTAAGAGACAACATTCACAATGACAAGATTTTAGAAAATGGAAAAAGATGAGAGAAATCTGAAGCAGATACCACATGATTTGAGAATGTAAAACGAAATCAACTACATCTATAACATATTTCCTGTCCAGTCTAACTCTAGTGCGCGCTCACACACACACACATCTGGATTAAAACCAGCCTCATGGGGACTTTACACACACAACGTTATAGTTCCTTATGGGGACCAGTTTCATCAAATTCAAAACACGGGTGTGAACTCAAATACTGACCAAAAGTGTGTTGTGGGGACGTCGTAAGTGTCCATTTCAATGCAACAATTAACCCAGAAAAAAAATCCCGTGAAGGATAAAAGTGGCCCTAAATACTGCACTACAATTGATCTACTGGGCACATGTCGTAAAACAGTTTAATGTACTAGTTTACACCAGATACTCATCAAAATATGCTTACAAATCACTAAACCGTGACAAAAAACCTAAATCTTTACTAATGAATGTGAACTCACCTGTTGAGGAGAGTTGATTTGAGCAGATTCTTCATCCATCTGAGTCACTGACTGGAGAGAAGGATCAGAGTCATTCACTGTGCTGGTATTAACAGCAACTCTGGTCATCTGTAAGAGACAACATTCACAATGACAAGATTTTAGAAAATGGAAAAGGACAAGAGAAATCTGAAGCAGATACCACATGATTTGAGAATGTAAAACGAAATCAACTACATCTATAACATATTTCCTGTCCAGTCTAACTCTGTGCGCGCTCACACACACAAATATCTAGATTAAAACCAGCCTCATGGGGACTTTACACACACAACGTTATAGTTCCTTATGGGGACCAGTTTCATCAAATTCAAAACACGGGTGTGAACTCAAATACTGACCAAAAGTGTGTTGTGGGGACGTCGTAAGTGTCCATTTCAATGCAACAATTAACCCAGAAAAAAAATCCCAGTGAAGGATAAAAGTGGCCCTAAATACTGCACTACAACTGATCTACTGGGCACATGTCATAAAACAGTTTAATGTACTAGTTTACACCAGATACTCATCAAAATATGCTTACAAATCACTAAACCGTGACAAAAAACCTAAATCTTTACTAATGAATGTGAACTCACCTGTTGAGGAGAGTTGATTTGAGCAGATTCTTCATCCATCTGAGTCACTGACTGGAGAGAAGGATCAGAGTCATTCACTGTGCTGGTATTAACAGCAACTCTGGTCATCTGTAAGAGACAACATTCACAATGACAAGATTTTAGAAAATGGAAAAGGACAAGAGAAATCTGAAGCAGATACCACATGATTTGAGAATGTAAAACGAAATCAACTACATCTATAACATATTTCCTGTCCAGTCTAACTCTGTGCGCGCTCACACACACAAATATCTAGATTAAAACCAGCCTCATGGGGACTTTACACACACAACGTTATAGTTCCTTATGGGGACCAGTTTCATCAAATTCAAAACACGGGTGTGAACTCAAATACTGACCAAAAGTGTGTTGTGGGGACGTCGTGAGTGTCCATTTCAATGCAACAATTAACCCAGAAAAAAATCCCAGTGAAGGATAAAAGTGGCCCTAAATACTGCACTACAACTGATCTACTGGGCACATGTCGTAAAACAGTTTAATGTACTAGTTTACACCAGATACTCATCAAAATATGCTTACAAATCACTAAACCGTGACAAAAAACCTAAATCTTTACTAATGAATGTGAACTCACCTGTTGAGGAGAGTTGATTTGAGCAGATTCTTCATCCATCTGAGTCACTGACTGGAGAGAAGGATCAGAGTCATTCACTGTGCTGGTATTAACAGCAACTCTGGTCATCTGTAAGAGACAACATTCACAATGATTCACCTAAACTCACCTGTTGAGGAGAGTTGATTTGGGGATTTGGATATAATTTATTGGAACAGACAAATTTGATTCATAGATTTCTAATCAACCAACAAATTTGTTGACATGTTGCAAAAATATGACCTATTTTGTACACAGTGTGCTTAACAACATACTTGTGTTCTCCATGGGTAGTCTTCTCCCCATAATCATAGGCAATTTCTTCTCCTTCTTTAATGTCATTCAGGGCAAACAGACAAAGGTGAGGCTTTCCATTGACGTCAATTTTTTTCATCTTACAATTTGGATGATTGTGGCAATCATTAGCGATACGCCCATACGATCCATCTTCCCTTGACGCGTCAATACTTAAATATGAAACCATGAGAAAAGGATGATTACAAGTAATACAATTAAACCACCACAAATCAATGTATTTTTACTATCTTTTTATATAGCTTTGGTACAACTTGACTTCTTACCACCATGTTTTCCCTCGCCACTTGAAATCAAACATAAATGCAGCACAGGATGCGTGGTAACGTTTTCTTCTCCTCTGAAGTTCTGCTTCATTTATCATATCTCCCCTGTACTCAACAACAAAATCACCTTTGCAAAAGGCAGCCTTTGCAAATAGACCACGTCCTGCAAAATACAGAAAAAAACATTTTAAATTAATAAAATCTTATAGATAAAGGATACCAAATACACTAAAAAAGTCATCAATAGTTGGCAGCTGATTTAAAATAAGCTGCAACCAGGGGTCTGATTAAATATACCCAGGAGTTTTGCATTACATGCTCATAAGATAATGGTTAGGAAATGCATATCTTGGTAAATATTTCATGATAAAAATCACACCACCTTACCTTTCACTGCATTGATATACTTCACATCTAATTTGAATGTTTTGTCAGTTTTTGAAACAACATGATGCATGGCATCCTTAAGGGGCTGATTCGTGGTGGCATTTCAAACTGATGAAAAATAAAAACATGTGAAATTAATTACACTGAAAATGAAGACACGCAGAATTCAACTAATATGTTCAAGAAGTAGATAAAAATGGTATTGTAATGTTACAGCATTACAATGATATTGTATGCATCAGTGTAAGACAAGACATATGAACTCTATAAAATAATATTAGATTTATTGACTGGCACAACAATGCTAGCCTTGAGAGCATCAACTCACCATCTTCTATTTTATTTCAGGTAACATTAGCCTTGGCAATTATTTAACTATTCATTTGGTCCTTAACCTAACCAAGTTACTCTTTTGAACGAGCTCACCATACAAACCCCAGTTTATTTTAACTACCGTCATAATTAAAATTAAGTTTATTCTTAAAGCTACTTTCTATTTTAGTTTTTGTTTTATTTTAGCCAACCTAATTTCTCTGTTAAGCACTTTGGTCAAGATCTGTGGCTTGTATATGCTGCCTATGGAGTTAATTTAAATGTAAAAACAATTATTGATCAGTCAAACGTGTTAACGTTACATGTAAGATATCTTCAATTTAAAATATAAAATAAGCCACCGTCCAGCACTAGCGCAAACTAGACAAAAACAACCTTAAAAACCGAATCCATTAGCAATCAGTCAGACTACACAACACTTTTCAGTTAAAATTAAGTCCTTAACATTAAATTGCATGATTATGTGATCGCTAATTGGAAAAACAGAGAAACATGTAACTGCGTTAGCCTCAACAATTAGCACTAACTAGCTAGCCCGCAGACTAATCTAATTAACCTAATTGATTTATTATGTGTGCTTACCTTAAGCTTCACTTTTATCCTCGGCAGAAGTTCAGATCGTTGGCATCTTCAGTAAATAACGTTAATCTTCTTCTTTGTTCTCCGTGTGAAGTAACGTTGTCAATTTAATACTTGTATTTTCAAGTTGCTGTCGAACTCCTTCCTAACGAGGACCCGGAAGTGGGCGGTACCCACCCATAATTGGAAAATGTGTGTGTGGAGAAGTGAGTGCATTACCAGACAAAAATGTTTGGGGGCGCAGCAGAGCTCCCGCTACACACACGCACAATACCTGATAATCATGTGTTATGGGCCAATGCTAAAACTCCGCCCAGAACCTTCAGAATAGTTCCTCTATCCAATTAAATGGGTTAACCTTATGGGGACCTGATTTTTGGTCCCCACAACGCAAGAGGTCCCCATTACGTGACTGTGTAAACAGATTCTTGTCCCCACAAAGTGATGATTACCAGACACACACACACACACACACACACACACACACACACACTGATATGAAGACTTGGACATCTTTAATTTGTTTTCTTGGAGGCTGCAATGTCTTCACAGTCACTTCAAAATAGAATGTTATGGGCATATTAAACTGTTTTCTGACGTCATGGTATGCTGATGGTATTAGGTGGAAAAAAAACAAGGTCCTTTGAAACTTACTGTGGGTACTGATATACATTTTCATTTGCATCCAAAATGTGAATGTAAAAAAATTGCTTTTTCAGAAAAATGCTGTTCTTTTGAACTTCCTATTTATCAAATAATCCTGAAAAAAAATTAAAATAATTTTGTTCACCACATATTCTATAGCCTATATTGATACTCTGTTCTTTGATAAGAATACAAGAGCCCAGCATCAGTACTACATGGCGATCATTACAATACACACACACACATATATACATATTGTAATGATAGCCATGTAGTACTGATGTTGGGCTCTTGTATTCTTATCAAAGAACAGAGTATCACTACACACTTAAAGCACTTCAGAAACATGCTTTTGAGAACAGATTGCACAGGGCTTGAGTGTACAGTAAGTGAATCGCCTTGAAATTTGTATTAAATGAAGGTTAATCTCCCATCATAGTTAAGAATGATGAAAAAATACAATAGAGCTTTAGTCATTTATATTTTTCAGCATCCGTTCAATGCTGTCTGGATTCTGGATCACAGAGAATAAATATTAGCAAACCAACTAATGATTATCAATTAAATTCAATTGTTCTTGGTTCTTTTTCCCCTACAAAACATTCCTACACTATAACAAAATTATAAAACCCAACTTTTCAAATACAAAATATTGACAAAAATATATAAAAGATAATAAATGATTTAATAAGAGGTCTGATAAATAAATCTTAATTCATGGATGTATTTCATATTTTTTTATTAATACTTTTCATTGATCAAATTAAAGTGAGTATAGACTTTTATGTTTTTACAAAAATATTTCAAATAAATGCTTTTAGAACGTTCTGTTCAACAAAGAAAATGTCTCATGGTTATCATAAAAAATATTAAGCAGTGCAACTGTTTTCAAAGTTTCAAAATAATATTTAAATGTTTCTTGAGCAAATAAGTATATTAGAATGATTGCTAAGGAATCATGTGACACTGACATCTCAATAATATGTGCCTTGGTGGACATGAGACTTTTTTTCCAAAACAGAAAATACTGACCTCAAACATTTGAAGTATATAGTGTAGGCCTATGTGTTGTTTGTGAGATCATACTGTATAAAGCCAGTTGAAAAAATAATTTATATTAAAAAAAAATCATATATAGCATGACCCATGTCCTCTAAAGTCCTAAATCACACATCTCTATGCAAACCAGGCATCAGTCATGAAAATAAGCTTGTTAAGTGTTTAATTGTGTTGTTATTCCCAATCCAGACACACGCTTACAGATCCAGTCCTGGCACAGAACCTGAAGCATTCTTGAGTGGAGATGTGGAAAACATCCAGAGTGTCAGCTTTCTAAAGTCAGTTAAATATAACTTCACTAGTACGTGTTGTCGCACAGGCCACACCATATGAATCACTACACGATATATGTGCACAGTGGGGTGTTGAAGGAGGCCGAGGGGTGCAGAAAACATAAAGTGGGACAGCCTTTGACTTCATTCTCAGGCTACAGCTGGCTCAAAATAGGGCACTCTATGATGAAAAAAATGTCAGGACAAAATGACTCAGAGGGGCTAAAATTTTTCATAATGTTAATTCATCCACGAAATTAAATAGGAAGACAGATCTAAGAATTATCAACATTCTGACAAATTAAGTCACCATGCATTTATAACTTTCCGTGCATAAGACCACCTGCTAAACCAGCTTCACAGCTCTCAAATAGCTAACGATTAAGACTGACGTCATAAGTACAGTGCCAGTAAAGCATACTTTAGTGTTGGAGTCATGTAATGCTCATGACCAATAGTGGTAAGCTAAGCGATCCTGATGATATTTCTCATTGTATCCACAACGTGGCGCTGTAGACATGTTTATCGTGTACATTTTTACAGTAGGCTATGTTATAACCTTAAAACGGAATGTTTTTCTTGAAAAGACTATAAGCACATCGTCGAATAAAAAATACTTTAAATTTAACGTGGTGTTCTATTAGCATACTCTTTTAAAGATGGATGTCAGGCTGCAGGCACCTTTCCCCCCTAACTAGGTTACTTACATGAATAAACCTTCACTGACTGTAGAAAGGTCTATTATCATCAATAGTCTCAAATTACCTTTCAAGTACCTTTTAACTTTGAAAAGTCCGATTGTATCCTGATTGTATCGAGCGGTTCGAACAGCAGGCCCATGTTCCAACAAATTCACACTTCAAAATATCACCGGAAGTAGATGTCGTCTGAGTAGCTACTTTTTGCCAACTATGACATGGGCTTTTGTGACGTAGCCCACTGTTTTTCGCCTTGAAGTATGTGATATCGAATTCAGCCATAGTAGGCTACTACAGTTAGCTTCATATTTAGCAGGCCTACATTATACAAATAAGCTTGCTACGTGGTGTAGGATACTTTATACAGTACAGCTACAGGATATGCATACTGTGGACAGTGTGAATATTCTGTACACATAGAACACCTGGGTGACCTCCAGCATTTGACAAAATGAGCTGTATACAAAAAACAAAACAAAACAAAAACATACTACCTGAATACTGTATCCCACTTGCATCTAACTCTTTTATCACATGCACATTTTTATAAGGGTTTAAATTAACACACAATTTTGGAAATATTAATTAGATTAAAACTGATGTTTTCAGTTAATTGAAGTTTACTTCTTGACTTTCTTTTTTTCTATTTTTTTAAAAAAAAATATTATACAGTAGGGTACATAATAACAGGCTATAGGGCACTGTGCAGTAAGTAGCTGTGCAGTAAGTGTGCAGTAAGTCATTTTTGAGTTTGAACTTGAAATTTAAAGTAGTTCTGTAATTTCTAAACTGTCGAATAGCTACAGTAATTGGCCTCTTGAAGAGTTGATTGACCACTTGATGTTGATTTTCTTCATACTGTATGATTCAGATGTTGTGATTTAACAGATTACAGCAGGCTGGCACTCAGGTGGGTAGCAGCATGCTATGCAGTATTTTGTCTTGCAAGCCTTATTTTCTAAAGTGATTAATGGGATGATTTGTTTTATTTATTTATTTATTTTATTTACAATCTTGGATCATCTTTCACTTCCTACTATTAAGATGTGGTCTCTGATCACCTAAACTGCCCTTCGGACGTTGACATCTTGTCAAGAGTTTTATACACACTTGCGGGTATGCTCACACTTGAGGTATATTCCTGTTTGTCATGCACGACATCAGCTTATTTTATACATGACATCTGTTCATTTCATGCATGAATTCATTCCATTATGCAGAGAAGATATTTCATGCATAATGCATACAAAAAAGTACCTCAAAAATGGCTGTTGTAATATTTAATGCTGATACTATCTGATGACATCATTATACCCTAGTACCATCACAGTACATTTTTACTTACATTACATGAGTCTTACATTATAAAAAAAAAATGACAACATACACAATAACATTGAACTTTACCATTCTATTAAATCTGTACATCAATATAGGCTATAATTTATTTTATGCATTCAAATAATAACACCAAAGCTCTCTAATACTGTTCATAAGCAGTAATCTACAGCTTCCACAGAAAGAAATGAGGTACAAGGGTGATAAATGAATAAATATACTGTAATTAAATCTCCTCTTTTCTCTTGAATATATGGAAATCTTCACTTCACCTTCCAGTTTTGAGGGAATGAAGCAGGGCTTATCGTTTCGACAGGAAGAGATACGGCTTTTCAATGAGCACAGTTAACAAGTAACCTATAGAGACTGTCAACACCAGGTGACCCAGAAACAGGTAGAACTGAAGACAGAAAACGAGAGAAAAGAAGACAAAATGCTAATTAAAAATGGCATCCGGAAAGAGAATGAACAGTTCGCCATGATTTGACTTTATCAAAGGTGACAGTAAAGACATTTAGCCTACAGTGCTGTAAAAGATTTATTTTTAACTTTCTATACATTTTTTAACACAGTAATAATAAAAATAAAGTTTATGGAGCAGCAAATCAGCATACTAAAATGATTTCTGAAGGATCATGAGACACTGAGTCAGAAGTAATAATGCTGAAAATTCAGCATTGCCATCACAGGAATAAATTGCATTTTAATATAGAAAGTGGTTATTTTAAATTGTAATGATATTTCACAATATTACAGTTTTGACTGTATTTTTGATCACACAAATGCAGCCTTGGTGAGCAGAAGAGACATCTTTCAAAAGCATTAAAGGGAATGTAAGAATTTTTATGCTGGCTATTTATAGCTTTTTTATTGCCAATGTGGAAACAGCTTGTACTGAAACTTAAAAAGACTTCCTAGGTTGTCAATGAAAGCCTATAGACTGTTTTTTATGTTAAAGACACAGGACTGTTTGCATGGGAAAATAAAAAGGAAACTATCATAACAGTGTAATTTTAATTAAGATCATCTGTCGAAATGATGCCGGTGAACCGCCACTGTTTTGGCCAAGACTTGCTCACGTCACTATGGAGTGTGTGCACAAGTGCGAGCGCGAGCAATAAGTTGCTGGGTGCAGTTCATTTAACAGCCACCGGTGTCAGGGTTTCAGAATTATACATAGAGCAGCTTTCAAAAATTGTAACACTTTACTATAAGATTTTATTTGTTAACATTAGTTAAGTACTTTAGTTAACATGAACAATGAATATATAAGAGAATACTTACAAAGTTGAAGTCTGTGTAGTGCATGCTTGTCTCTTGTTTGCCATTGTACAGTATAATAATAATGGGGTGGATCAGATAACAGGCAAAGCTGATGTTAGACAGGGGAGCCCACAGGCCTAAAGACAAGATTTTATCCACAAAACCTGCACACAGAGAGATACATATTTAGATATGTTTTAACAGACACCACTCACATGCAGATATTTAGCTGGCAGATATAGTTGAAAGGTGCTTGGTAAAAGTGATTTGTTTTTATTACACAGCTGGTTTCATGCCTCATATCGCTATGCAGTCTTAACTTACTAAATTAAATAATATTATTTAAATTCAAATCAATGTTAATGTTAATTTATTTAGTAGCTGCCATGTAAAGATGGGTAAGATGTACTATCAGATACTCTTTACCACAGAAATAAACTCCCTCGGGTGATGCAAATCCACTCCTGTTATGGTTTGCTTTTTTTGCAACAATGATTGGCTGACTGAACGTTTTTACTACAATTTTGAGTTTTCAAAGCTCTTTTTGTTACCCCCGTGTCCTTCCTCACAGGCCAGGATGATCCAGACCAGAGCCAGGGCCCAGAGCGATCGGTGCATCCCCTGATAAACAGCATGGGGAAGGGACGGATAGGGCGGGACGTCTCTCAGCACATAGGCCAATCCCACCAACACGGCCATGATTGACAGGGAGCAGAGCCAACCTATGACTACCTGCCACTGTCACATAACAAAAAAGATTTGTAATGTGACTGAAAACTCATTTTTGATGTAAAAACGAATACTGTGACTAAGTAAAAAGTGTTAAACACATTGCCTGTTGTTTTATAAGTGTCTCTTTCTTGGTTGTCATGTATATTCCAGCAAGAATGCCCAGCAAATATGGTCCATATCTTGTGTAGGGTTTGTTGTAGTAATACTGAAAATAGCTTTCATAGGCCCTGAAAACAAGTCAACCGGTACAGAATATCAATGAATTACATTGCAATTTAAAACATAGGCAACATTTAAAGGGTTAGTTCACCTGAAAACATCATTCCGAACCCAACATGGTGTGTCCGAAGAGAGAGTTTTGTCTCTCCATTAAGAGTCTACGCAACTTCTTCTGTAACTTCTGTTTATGTTCGCTGATCAATGCTTATTATATGTGAATAAAAGTTTAAATTCTGTTTCTTATAAATTGATGTAGTCTCTTCAAAACTTTTGGACTAAACCACCCAATTCATATGGATTAGTTTTACGATCTCTTTGTGAACTTTTTGAAGCGTCAAAGTGGTA
Source organism: Pimephales promelas (assembly GCF_016745375.1). Next base: position 860,756 of record NW_024121255.1, read on the forward strand.
GTTGCGTTACGTAGGCTGTCAACGGAGGGACAGAAATCTCTCAGATTTTATTTAAAATATCTGCATTTGTGTTTCAAAGATGAAAGTGTTACAGGTTTGATAGACATGAGGGAGAGTAATTGGCAAATTTTTGAGAGAACTATGGGAACAAAAATCAGACTCTTGGTAAAACTGACCAAAGTCCTTTTAAGCAAGTCATGCCACTCGGCCGCCATCTTGGCAATGCCTCCGGGCAGCTATTTCGGAATAACAAGACCAGTTTCCTATCTAAATGAATGGGCAGAGAGTCAGAATTGCACTTTCACTGGTGAATGGACATACAAACTGCTTGTATAGACCATTTTGCAAGATGTAAACAACACTGGTCCAGAAACACTTCCGGTTTCAGTTTGTAACTGTTTTCTTTATTTCACATGTAAAAAAACATCTTAAAGATGTTTGTTTAACTTTCTGATTCAGTTTTATATGTTCTGTTGGTTGTATTTTATCCCAGCTTTTATGTAGTGTTAAAGAACTGAAACAGGATCTGGACCAATGTTGTTTACATCTTGCAAAATGGTCTATAGAAACAGCAGTAAAAAAATGATAAAAATCGCTGAAAAAGTTTTATGACTTTGGCCCAAAATAAGGTTTAAAAGGTCTTTTCCCCCATAGGTTATACGTTTACTACGCATGCGCAAGTGTTCTCATCTCCGCTATTGCAAACATCAACTGTGCGCATGCGTCAATGGGACCTCGATAGGCTTACATGTTTCCAGCGGGAGGGGCGGGGCATGTGCATACAACCGCCATCTTTGGCATTACGGGTTTTCCCTATATAGTTGTATTGAGGATTGAGGAAGTGGCATGTCTCTGTATACATAAATTGTCTCTGAACTGACTCTGAATCTGTATTGCATTGGCAGCAGCTAGAGGCCACAGAAGTCCGCTTTGCGTGTGATTTCATCTTATTGGGAGTATTTTCTTAGTGATGCAATAAAAAATAAAAGTTGTCTTACAGTGTGGTTGGCTGGTGCACAGGGAGTTGGAGGAAACCGGTGATCAGGCCTCCTGTTACACTGGAGAGCATTAGGAGAACCGACGACACAACAACAAGCACACTTTTGTTTCTGTAATAAGCAAGAGGTGTTGATTATGACGTGGAAAAAAGTGTTAGACTTTACATGGGTGAATCACACAAAACCTGTCGAGAACATTTTGTATTTTACCCCAAAGAAAGAAATGAGAAATCATGGTTTGTTTAAAGAAACAAAGTACATTTTTTTTTTTGCACTGCATTCTCAAATTGCACAACTATTCAAATGAGTACAGATATTAGAATATTAGAATGATTTCTGAAGTATCATGTGACTGAAGCCTGGAGTAATGATGCTGACAATTCAGCTTTCCATCACAGGAATAAAATTTAAAAATATTTAAAAATAGAAAAGAGTAATTTGTAATTGTAGTAATATTTAACAATATTACAGTTTTACTGTAGTTGACCGATTAAATGCAGCATAGGTGAGCATATGAGACTTATTTCTGAAACATAAAAATAAAAATCGTAATGTCCCCAAGGCTTTGAACGATAGTGTACTGTATGTGGAAAGAAATTTATAATTTTAATCTATTTACAATAATTAGCAACTACCTTTTGCTGTAAGCTTTTAATTTAAGCATTTTATTATACTTTATTATTTTATTGTGCCTTTACTCTGTTAGAATCTAGTGAAAATCAACATTTAGTACAAATAAAATAAAAATATATTTTTTGATTGTTGTAATGATTCTAGAAAAAAAAACAATCAGGGTTAAATATGACCCCGATGTGTTTTCATCAAATTCACCCACATGTATGAGATGAGATATAAAGGGTGGTGTGGTGATAAATTCTGTACTTATGATACAGGCAAACGGACTGAACTTACATTCTGTATAGGAAGATCAGAAAAGGTGTCGTTGCATAGAACTGGAAGTCAATGGAGAGATACCACGTCCAGGGGCACACTGAAAAAAATGCCATTTACTTTTAACCATATTCTGCAGTTACACAAGTGAAGTGATCAGATCAACCAAAAGGTTCCCAGACGTACAATATCCGTGATGGTGAAGAGGTTGTTGATGAGGAGCAGGTTTGACCACCAGTATTTCTTACAGCTGAAGACCTCATCCTCTGCTATGAACCAGAAGACCCCTCTCTGAACGACAGAGAAGAGTCCAATGCTTAGGCACACGATGAAGAGGTGAAGAGGTTGAATCCTGGAAAGAATTAGATGAGATGTTTAAGGCAGATACTTATCAGAAAATCAACCCATAAAATTGGAGAAGAACTAACATTATGTCTTGACTGGAAGCTATGAAGATAAAACTAACCGCCTGAACCGCTTGAAGAGGAAATGAGCCACCAGACTGAAGCTGAGAGTGTCATCTGACCTCTGGATGGAGTTTAGCAGTGATTTGGCACTCAGCAAACCACTGCCACAACCAAACAAACAACACACTGTCAATACTAATAAGCCAGTAATTCTAAATTGGAGATTATGTCATGCAACATGGTTAAACTATGCTTTGGTTACACTTTATTACACAAATAAGTAATGAGTAATATTAATTACTACATGTACTTTCTATATAGGTTTTGGTTTATGGTTATTTGCTTGTAATTAAGCATAATTTAGTAAGTTTAGGAAGTAAAACCTAAACTTTTCAAAGCTCCACCAAAGTCCACCAAATCGCCATTATAGTGTAAATGAGTGACCAAAACATACAAAGTTTTTAGTTGAAAATGGTGTTTTGTAAAATGACCCCATAAAACGTTAGACAAAGTTTATGAATCATAAAAACCACTAAATGCCATGTGGCTTAAAAATAGCATAATATTAGAGTCTTTGAAGACGGACACTTTATTATAAACAGAGCCATTTTATTATTATTTTTTTTTATGAATAGCCAACAGGTGAAGGCGAATGATAGTACTGTGGTGATCATAGATTGCCTTTTATCCGGATTGCTTTGATTTCTCCTGGCTAAGACTTGACACTTGACAATGTTTCATATTTTTGTCTAATATGATATATGAGCCAGTTCAACCGCCCATTTTTTTCAGTAGCGAAAGTATTTTTCATATCACCGATAGGAATTTCAAAGTACATAATGCAGTCTAATGGCTTCAACAGAAGCAAATACCATCGGTCAACAACCTTGTTATGCTCACAGTAAGGCTGTCTTAATGTTTGATGGTTGATTGTGATTTCACTTTTTTCATTTTAAATAGTGTTTAATATTGCTGTTGGTGCATGAACATTATCTGCAAATTTGCAGCGCTGAAAGATCAGTGTAAGCAGAGATATCGTCTTTTAAAAATCAGGAAGTTTAA
>NW_024121255.1:880563-982020 GCF_016745375.1 Pimephales promelas
TGCAAAATCTAGTAGTGTATTTTGAAAGTAATACAAACCGTCAACAGTAGATGAACAGAGTCCCTCTGTTATGCTCTCGTCTTCCTCATCAGAGTTAAGAACTTTTTCTGTGGAAGTTCAAAGTAAAGCTTAATGGCATATAATAGATCGTAAACATATGGTATTTTGAATAGATGGTAAACAGAAAAATCAAACAAACGTCAAATAAAATACCACACCATCAGGATCTATCCCAATTTCATCCAAGTTCTTGCCATGGAACTCAGCTAATCTTCCTTGTTCAAGTGCCATTAGAACTTTGCTGATCTTGGCAAGTTGCAAGGTCTTCTCAGGGAGTCGATAGAACTCACGATGGATTCTTATGTCGTGTCCAAGGAAGTTTGCCAGCTGGTCCATCTCGGTGTCTGTCATATTCAGCACTGTTGAAAGCGTTGCGGCATGCTTTCGCAGTCTTGTAGATGTCAGTGACTTGGGACACTTTGCGCCACACACCTTAGCAAAGCCACGGAGGCAGTCTGACCCTCGAAAATGTGTCATGGCTTCTGGTCTTGCAAACATATAGGGATTGTCTTTCAGAACCCCACAAACCTCTCTCTGCTTAACAAGGAGTTCTAAGGCACATAGCATTTTTGGAGTCAGAAGAATTGGAACTGGTCGACCACGCTTTCCTCTTGTGATAACCCTTGTGAAGTGTCTGCAGAGTTTTTTTTCCACTTCAGAAAGTGCCCAGTCCACATCCTCATGTGGATGAGAAGTGTCTCTTGAAAGAAATGCAGACAAAGGCATACTCGAAACCTCTCCTTCCCTGCGGCGGTTAAAGAGAATCATCTGGGCTAGACACACCTTTGCCAGCTCCATCCAGGTTTTAGTAGAGGGACTTCCAGAGAGTGTTTTGAACCACTTCTCTTGCACTTCACTGAGATGTGTGTGCATTTTCTGGACGTCTTCAGTAAAGGGCATGATAGTGGGCACATTCCACTTTGCTTCACTGATGTTCCTCAATGCTGTAGCCGAGATCAACTCGTTCCACTTGTTCTGATGGACTTCTAGAAACTCACTGGCATTCTTAACAAGCTGTTTGTCATTTGAGATTAATCCCTGAGCTTTTAAGAGTTTGCTCACTTTAACCAGGGAATTCCCAAGCTTATTTGCAAGCGATGGAATCATGAACTTGTCTGTTTCACTGTCATACCCACACGTATACTTCACAGCTTTGACAGTCTCCATGTACTTCTTTGGATTTACACAATCTTCCATCGTTTTTAACGAGGTGACTCTCCTCGCCTTGTGAATCAACCGTCCCAATTCTCGCATCTTCTCCCGCACATACTGTTGATTTTTGGCTGATATCCCTCCTTTGTTCAACAAGTGCTGCCCAATTTCAGTAATTACTTTGTCATTTTTTATAATATCTGTGATTGGGTCAGGATTCATGGCACTGATTACTCCCCACAGTTGTTTGGTCATGTTTGAAGGCACAGGCCCCGTGTATGTACACATGGACTGAACACGGTTTTTTCCTGGTTTGGGGGGGACTGACTGAGGTTTAAGTCTGCAAGAACGCATATGTCGCCAAAGGACCTTTCTCGTAAAAAGTCCTTGACAGTATGCACAATGCATGAAATCCTCTCCCAGTGCTTTTTTAGGTGGTCGTTTAAATGGCACCAGTTCCCCCTTTCCTGATTCCATAACCGCAGCATTGTGGGCATAGTTCCCTTTGTTGCGAATATAATCCAACTGTTTTTTTCTCTCCTTTGAACATTTTGGAAAGCTTAGAGCTCTAGCCACATCAGATGTATTTGCATGTGAACTTTCTAGATGCCTTGCCATCTTAGCGTAAGGTTTGGAGCAATACAAGCAGTAATGTCTCTTGTTATACACTCTACCACCATCTCTTTATGGTATGCATTAACAACTACGCAGTCTATTGTGTTCTGACTTGAACTGGGCTCTTCTACTGTTCCAGATGCTTTAGACGTAACGCTGTGCATATTGTCTGACGTTGTTGAGTCACAGTCAGGGGAGCTTACAGAGGCAGATTCATTCATATCCAGTTGATCAAGAAGCTGACGTTTTGTTGGGTTCAGTGTAAGGCTAACATCACTGTCACAGTCACTGTCGGAAGTGGTATCTGGAACATAATTATCTGAACTCTCTGGTGTAGAATCAAAGAGCTCACCAGAATCTTGAAGATCAATGTCTTTTATCTTAAAAAAGTAAACAAGAAACATCAAAAAGTTCATTAGAAATAGGTAGAACTGCTGCATTTAATTGATCATTAAAAGATATAAATTGGCAACTATTTAAAAAAAAAAAGTACTGTTCAAGTATTTTTAAATTTACAAGTTACATGTGATTTGCAGCTTCTTACTGCTTGTTACACTAAAGTTCTTAAGTGTAATAAAACATTTTGGGCAGTTGATCTGACAAATAAGGACATCTGATTTCAAATAAAGGGGATGCAATTTTTTTGATTCACTGATATTTTGCAGTCAAAATGATTTATCACATAATTTATTAATTACATAGCCTAAATTATATTTCACTGAGTGATTGATGAGAATAAAATGTTGATGGCAGCTCTAAGCAAAATAACTTATCAATAACAAATGACAATAGTTACGTTTACATGCAACCAAATAATCCATTAGAAATCAGACTGACGGCTTAAAGGAGAACTCCGGCGAACAATGAACCTTTGGTCTAATAAAACATCGGTACCTAGTCAATCGTTCTCTTTGATGAGATTTGAGATCATGAGATTTATTTTCATGATAATCGAATGTAAAGAGTTTTATCTCTAAAAACTGTTTAGCGTATAATGCTAGTAATGGGGGCATTGACCAAGTAAAAAGAAATCGCTAGTTTATACCACTAACAAGGCTCAAAATAGCCCCACTCTAACACAGTAACATAATGAGGCTCCATACATGCAAAACGAAGCATTGAGAACTTTGTAAGTGTACAGACCGTTTAATAAGAAGATACTTTATGAAGACGGTTCACTTTGTGTATACAGACAGGAGCCATCTTAAAAAAGTCTCGATAAGTCGATCCCCGAACGACGTTCATACAGTTCAGAAGTTCAAAGAACTTCATACAGTTCAGATCACTCAGCACGACGTTCGTGGTTTGACTTATCGAGACTTATTTTCTAAGATGGCTTCTGTCTGTATACATTAACAGTGAACTGTCTTCATAAAGTATCTTCTTATTAAACGGTCTGTACACTTACAAAGTTCTCAATGCTTCGTTTTGCATGTATGGAGCCTCATTATGTTACTGCGTTAGTGTGGGGCTATTTTGAGCCTTGTTAGTGGTATAAACTAGCAATTTCTTTTTACTTAGTCAATGCCCCCATTACTAGCATTATACGCTAAACAGTTTTTAGAGATAACTCTTTATATTCGATTATCATGAAAACAAATCTCAGAGAACGATTGACTATGTACCGATGTATTATTAGACCAAAGGTTCATTGTTCGCCAGAGTTCTCCTTTAATCAGACTGAAAAGCCTTCATATGCAAACACCTTTATCCTATGTAAAAAGCGAGCAGAGCAAGCTTCCATAAGAATGGACTCAAATTATGAATGCCCTTTACATTTAACTTTCGCTTTCAAATTATCGACGATTTTAAAATTTAAAAGAGAGGAGCAAAAGAGGGAAAAACTCCAACGTGTGCATGTAAACATAGCAATTGAGTCTCTTGTTGCAACTTGAGAACTTACCACAATACTTTTAGTCCGTCTCAGTCTTGGTACAAAAATGTCATTTTCATTTCGGTGCTGTATCACAATCTGTAAAAAGAAAAGAAAACAGTGTAAACAACATTTTAGTATTTGACATGTAAAAATAAAAAGCGCAAGAAAACAAAAATTATATATATATATATATATATATATATATTCCTGTCCAGCAAAGCTTGATCATCTGGATTACATCTTGATCTACATCTGGTTTAAAACCAGCCTCATGGGGACTTTACACACACAACGTTATAGTTCCTTATGGGGACCAGTTTCATCAAATTCAAAACACGGGTGTGAACTCAAATACTGACCAAAAGTGTGTTGTGGGGACGTCGTGAGTGTCCATTTCAATGCAACAATTAACCCAGAAAAAAAATCCCAGTGAAGGATAAAAGTGGCCCTAAATACTGCACTACAATTGATCTACTGGGCACATGTCGTAAAACAGTTTAATGTACTAGTTTACACCAGATACTCATCAAAATATGCTTACAAATCACTAAACCGTGAAAAAAAACCTAAATCTTTACTAATGAATGTGAACTCACCTGTTGAGGAGAGTTGATTTGAGCAGATTCTTCATCCATCTGAGTCACTGACTGGAGAGAAGGATCAGAGTCATTCACTGTGCTGGTATTAACAGCAACTCTGGTCATCTGTAAGAGACAACATTCACAATGACAAGATTTTAGAAAATGGAAAAGGACAAGAGAAATCTGAAGCAGATACCACATGATTTGAGAATGTAAAACGAAATCAACTACATCTATAACATATTTCCTGTCCAGTCTAACTCTGTGCGCGCTCACACACACAAATATCTAGATTAAAACCAGCCTCATGGGGACTTTACACACACAACGTTATAGTTCCTTATGGGGACCAGTTTCATCAAATTCAAAACACGGGTGTGAACTCAAATACTGACCAAAAGTGTGTTGTGGGGACGTCGTGAGTGTCCATTTCAATGCAACAATTAACCCAGAAAAAAATCCCAGTGAAGGATAAAAGTGGCCCTAAATACTGCACTACAACTGATCTACTGGGCACATGTCGTAAAACAGTTTAATGTACTAGTTTACACCAGATACTCATCAAAATATGCTTACAAATCACTAAACCATGACAAAAAACCTAAATCTTTACTAATGAATGTGAACTCACCTGTTGAGGAGAGTTGATTTGAGCAGATTCTTCATCCATCTGAGTCACTGACTGGAGAGAAGGATCAGAGTCATTCACTGTGCTGGTTTTAACAGCAACTCTGGTCATCTGTAAGAGACAACATTCACAATGACAAGATTTTAGAAAATGGAAAAAGATGAGAGAAATCTGAAGCAGATACCACATGATTTGAGAATGTAAAACGAAATCAACTACATCTATAACATATTTCCTGTCCAGTCTAACTCTAGTGCGCGCTCACACACACACACATCTGGATTAAAACCAGCCTCATGGGGACTTTACACACACAACGTTATAGTTCCTTATGGGGACCAGTTTCATCAAATTCAAAACACGGGTGTGAACTCAAATACTGACCAAAAGTGTGTTGTGGGGACGTCGTAAGTGTCCATTTCAATGCAACAATTAACCCAGAAAAAAAATCCCGTGAAGGATAAAAGTGGCCCTAAATACTGCACTACAACTGATCTACTGGGCACATGTCGTAAAACAGTTTAATGTACTAGTTTACACCAGATACTCATCAAAATATGCTTACAAATCACTAAACCGTGACAAAAAACCTAAATCTTTACTAATGAATGTGAACTCACCTGTTGAGGAGAGTTGATTTGAGCAGATTCTTCATCCATCTGAGTCACTGACTGGAGAGAAGGATCAGAGTCATTCACTGTGCTGGTATTAACAGCAACTCTGGTCATCTGTAAGACAACATTCACAATGACAAGATTTTAGAAAATGGAAAAGGACAAGAGAAATCTGAAGCAGATACCACATGATTTGAGAATGTAAAACGAAATCAACTACATCTATAACATATTTCCTGTCCAGTCTAACTCTAGTGCGCGCTCACACACACACACATCTGGATTAAAACCAGCCTCATGGGGACTTTACACACACAACGTTATAGTTCCTTATGGGGACCAGTTTCATCAAATTCAAAACACGGGTGTGAACTCAAATACTGACCAAAAGTGTGTTGTGGGGACGTCGTGAGTGTCCATTTCAATGCAACAATTAACCCAGAAAAAAAATCCCAGTGAAGGATAAAAGTGGCCCTAAATACTGCACTACAACTGATCTACTGGGCACATGTCGTAAAACAGTTTAATGTACTAGTTTACACCAGATACTCATCAAAATATGCTTACAAATCACTAAACCGTGACAAAAAACCTAAATCTTTACTAATGAATGTGAACTCACCTGTTGAGGAGAGTTGATTTGAGCAGATTCTTCATCCATCTGAGTCACTGACTGGAGAGAAGGATCAGAGTCATTCACTGTGCTGGTTTTAACAGCAACTCTGGTCATCTGTAAGAGACAACATTCACAATGACAAGATTTTAGAAAATGGAAAAGGACAAGAGAAATCTGAAGCAGATACCACATGATTTGAGAATGTAAAACGAAATCAACTACATCTATAACATATTTCCTGTCCAGTCTAACTCTGTGCGCGCTCACACACACAAATATCTGGATTAAAACCAGCCTCATGGGGACTTTACACACACAACGTTATAGTTCCTTATGGGGACCAGTTTCATCAAATTCAAAACACGGGTGTGAACTCAAATACTGACCAAAAGTGTGTTGTGGGGACGTCGTGAGTGTCCATTTCAATGCAACAATTAACCCAGAAAAAAAATCCCAGTGAAGGATAAAAGTGGCCCTAAATACTGCACTACAACTGATCTACTGGGCACATGTCGTAAAACAGTTTAATGTACTAGTTTACACCAGATACTCATCAAAATATGCTTACAAATCACTAAACCGTGACAAAAAACCTAAATCTTTACTAATGAATGTGAACTCACCTGTTGAGGAGAGTTGATTTGAGCAGATTCTTCATCCATCTGAGTCACTGACTGGAGAGAAGGATCAGAGTCATTCACTGTGCTGGTTTTAACAGCAACTCTGGTCATCTGTAAGAGACAACATTCACAATGACAAGATTTTAGAAAATGGAAAAAGATGAGAGAAATCTGAAGCAGATACCACATGATTTGAGAATGTAAAACGAAATCAACTACATCTATAACATATTTCCTGTCCAGTCTAACTCTAGTGCGCGCTCACACACACACACATCTGGATTAAAACCAGCCTCATGGGGACTTTACACACACAACGTTATAGTTCCTTATGGGGACCAGTTTCATCAAATTCAAAACACGGGTGTGAACTCAAATACTGACCAAAAGTGTGTTGTGGGGACGTCGTAAGTGTCCATTTCAATGCAACAATTAACCCAGAAAAAAAATCCCGTGAAGGATAAAAGTGGCCCTAAATACTGCACTACAACTGATCTACTGGGCACATGTCGTAAAACAGTTTAATGTACTAGTTTACACCAGATACTCATCAAAATATGCTTACAAATCACTAAACCGTGACAAAAAACCTAAATCTTTACTAATGAATGTGAACTCACCTGTTGAGGAGAGTTGATTTGAGCAGATTCTTCATCCATCTGAGTCACTGACTGGAGAGAAGGATCAGAGTCATTCACTGTGCTGGTATTAACAGCAACTCTGGTCATCTGTAAGAGACAACATTCACAATGACAAGATTTTAGAAAATGGAAAAGGACAAGAGAAATCTGAAGCAGATACCACATGATTTGAGAATGTAAAACGAAATCAACTACATCTATAACATATTTCCTGTCCAGTCTAACTCTGTGCGCGCTCACACACACAAATATCTAGATTAAAACCAGCCTCATGGGGACTTTACACACACAACGTTATAGTTCCTTATGGGGACCAGTTTCATCAAATTCAAAACACGGGTGTGAACTCAAATACTGACCAAAAGTGTGTTGTGGGGACGTCGTGAGTGTCCATTTCAATGCAACAATTAACCCAGAAAAAAATCCCAGTGAAGGATAAAAGTGGCCCTAAATACTGCACTACAACTGATCTACTGGGCACATGTCGTAAAACAGTTTAATGTACTAGTTTACACCAGATACTCATCAAAATATGCTTACAAATCACTAAACCATGACAAAAAACCTAAATCTTTACTAATGAATGTGAACTCACCTGTTGAGGAGAGTTGATTTGAGCAGATTCTTCATCCATCTGAGTCACTGACTGGAGAGAAGGATCAGAGGCATTCACTGTGCTGGTTTTAACAGCAACTCTGGTCATCTGTAAGAGACAACATTCACAATGACAAGATTTTAGAAAATGGAAAAAGATGAGAGAAATCTGAAGCAGATACCACATGATTTGAGAATGTAAAACGAAATCAACTACATCTATAACATATTTCCTGTCCAGTCTAACTCTGTGCGCGCTCACACACACAAATATCTAGATTAAAACCAGCCTCATGGGGACTTTACACACACAACGTTATAGTTCCTTATGGGGACCAGTTTCATCAAATTCAAAACACGGGTGTGAACTCAAATACTGACCAAAAGTGTGTTGTGGGGACGTCGTAAGTGTCCATTTCAATGCAACAATTAACCCAGAAAAAAAATCCCAGTGAAGGATAAAAGTGGCCCTAAATACTGCACTACAACTGATCTACTGGGCACATGTCGTAAAACAGTTTAATGTACTAGTTTACACCAGATACTCATCAAAATATGCTTACAAATCACTAAACCATGACAAAAAACCTAAATCTTTACTAATGAATGTGAACTCACCTGTTGAGGAGAGTTGATTTGAGCAGATTCTTCATCCATCTGAGTCACTGACTGGAGAGAAGGATCAGAGTCATTCACTGTGCTGGTATTAACAGCAACTCTGGTCATCTGTAAGAGACAACATTCACAATGATTCACCTAAACTCACCTGTTGAGGAGAGTTGATTTGGGGATTTGGATATAATTTATTGGAACAGACAAATTTGATTCATAGATTTCTAATCAACCAACAAATTTGTTGACATGTTGCAAAAATATGACCTATTTTGTACACAGTGTGCTTAACAACATACTTGTGTTCTCCATGGGTAGTCTTCTCCCCCATAATCATAGGCAATTTCTTCTCCTTCTTTAATGTCATTCAGGGCAAACAGACAAAGGTGAGGCTTTCCATTGACGTCAATTTTTTTCATCTTACAATTTGGATGATTGTGGCAATCATTAGCGATACGCCCATACGATCCATCTTCCCTTGACGCGTCAATACTTAAATATGAAACCATGAGAAAAGGATGATTACAAGTAATACAATTAAACCACCACAAATCAATGTATTTTTACTATCTTTTTATATAGCTTTGGTACAACTTGACTTCTTACCACCATGTTTTCCCTCGCCACTTGAAATCAAACATAAATGCAGCACAGGATGCGTGGTAACGTTTTCTTCTCCTCTGAAGTTCTGCTTCATTTATCATATCTCCCCTGTACTCAACAACAAAATCACCTTTGCAAAAGGCAGCCTTTGCAAATAGACCACGTCCTGCAAAATACAGAAAAAAACATTTTAAATTAATAAAATCTTATAGATAAAGGATACCAAATACACTAAAAAAGTCATCAATAGTTGGCAGCTGATTTAAAATAAGCTGCAACCAGGGGTCTGATTAAATATACCCAGGAGTTTTGCATTACATGCTCATAAGATAATGGTTAGGAAATGCATATCTTGGTAAATATTTCATGATAAAAATCACACCACCTTACCTTTCACTGCATTGATATACTTCACATCTAATTTGAATGTTTTGTCAGTTTTTGAAACAACATGATGCATGGCATCCTTAAGGGGGCTGATTCGTGGTGGCATTTCAAACTGATGAAAAATAAAAACATGTGAAATTAATTACACTGAAAATGAAGACACGCAGAATTCAACTAATATGTTCAAGAAGTAGATAAAAATGGTATTGTAATGTTACAGCATTACAATGATATTGTATGCATCAGTGTAAGACAAGACATATGAACTCTATAAAATAATATTAGATTTATTGACTGGCACAACAATGCTAGCCTTGAGAGCATCAACTCACCATCTTCTATTTTATTTCAGGTAACATTAGCCTTGGCAATTATTTAACTATTCATTTGGTCCTTAACCTAACCAAGTTACTCTTTTGAACGAGCTCACCATACAAACCCCAGTTTATTTTAACTACCGTCATAATTAAAATTAAGTTTATTCTTAAAGCTACTTTCTATTTTAGTTTTTGTTTTATTTTAGCCAACCTAATTTCTCTGTTAAGCACTTTGGTCAAGATCTGTGGCTTGTATATGCTGCCTATGGAGTTAATTTAAATGTAAAAACAATTATTGATCAGTCAAACGTGTTAACGTTACATGTAAGATATCTTCAATTTAAAATATAAAATAAGCCACCGTCCAGCACTAGCGCAAACTAGACAAAAACAACCTTAAAAACCGAATCCATTAGCAATCAGTCAGACTACACAACACTTTTCAGTTAAAATTAAGTCCTTAACATTAAATTGCATGATTATGTGATCGCTAATTGGAAAAACAGAGAAACATGTAACTGCGTTAGCCTCAACAATTAGCACTAACTAGCTAGCCCGCAGACTAATCTAATTAACCTAATTGATTTATTATGTGTGCTTACCTTAAGCTTCACTTTTATCCTCGGCAGAAGTTCAGATCGTTGGCATCTTCAGTAAATAACGTTAATCTTCTTCTTTGTTCTCCGTGTGAAGTAACGTTGTCAATTTAATACTTGTATTTTCAAGTTGCTGTCGAACTCCTTCCTAACGAGGACCCGGAAGTGGGCGGTACCCACCCATAATTGGAAAATGTGTGTGTGGAGAAGTGAGTGCATTACCAGACAAAAATGTTTGGGGGCGCAGCAGAGCTCCCGCTACACACACGCACAATACTTGATAATCATGTGTTATGGGCCAATGCTAAAACTCCGCCCAGAACCTTCAGAATAGTTCCTCTATCCAATTAAATGGGTTAACCTTATGGGGACCTGATTTTTGGTCCCCACAACGCAAGAGGTCCCCATTACGTGACTGTGTAAACAGATTCTTGTCCCCACAAAGTGATGATTACCAGAACACACACACACACACACACACACACACACACACACACACACACACACACACACACACACACACACACACACACCACAACACACACACACACACACACACACACACACACACACACACACACACACACACACACACTCCTCAGGGTCCCCCTTCCAATCATGCCGTTCCACCTGCACACCTCCAAAAACACCATCACCTTATCAGAATCTCAGCGCTTCTAACTGTCAGATGTATTTCTTACCTCCAGAGTGTCGTTTTCTTAATCATTTCTCAAGTTTTTTTTTTGTGCTTCTCTCTCTTTGAGCCTGTGAAAGCATAAAAAGATGCTGTTGAAAAAAGTCAGAGCTCAGAACTACAAAAAAAAAATGTGTTGGTGAAAACCTCAATGGCGCTTCTCAATCTTGAGCTTGGTCTGCTGCCTCTTAGAAAGTGACGTGTGGTACAAACAACACATGTGACAGGTGATGATATACAAGAATTTCTGGTATGTATTTTGATGCAAAAGATCAAGGATACTGTTCTAAGATCTGACTGAAGATAAGAGGACTTTCGTTGTTATTTTAACTCTGACCTCCACTTTCAACTTAACTAAGCGTATACATTTATTTATTTAGCAGAATGTGTATTACATAATACATGCCCAACACTATAGCTACAGTATAGCCTTAACTTAATCTCAACAATCACCAAATATATATATATATATAGGCTATATATATATATATTGTACATATATTATTGTGTAATAAAGTTTTCGTGTAATATACAGACGTTCTTTACAGACACTTTCAGTCTAACCCTAACACTAACTAACCTAAACCTCTTGAACAAGTTGAATTGGTACTGGGTAACTTTCAATCATTTTACTGGTGTAATGATTCACACACGTACAGGAATACAGAAGTATTTTACATATAAATTGGGGGTTATTTGTCTTGAGATTTACTTTAAAGGCCCATGTTTATTGTCCTGTGAGTGCAGATGGATGATTTCGTCGCATATGCTTCGGGGCCATTCACACAATGACTTTGTACGTTTAAAAATGCATGGCAGTGGAATGCAAAACAATGCAAGATCAATACAACAATCTGGATGCATTAACAACAAAAAAAAAAAAATAGTTCAATTTCTCTATTAATTGGCAAACTAATTTTTAATGATAACTTATAAACCTTTAAAGACAGCCATGATTTTTAATCGATAGCATTTGCTTTTGCAGAAGCCGTTAGCTCACATTATTTCAGATTTGTTTTATAGTCCCCCTGTGGTGAAAATCAAGCTTTTGTCTATGTGGTGTTTTTAAATATGCTTTAAGACAAACCATATGCAAATTTAAAATAAGTCAACAGTAAGTCATCACTCTAAACAATGCTGGGTTGTTTGAACCCAAATTTGGGTAAAATATGGACAAACCCAAATGTTGGGTTAAGAATGTAATTTCAAATTAACCCAATTTCAACTTTCACTTTCAACTGTACATTTCTTAATTGCAATTTTTAACCCAACATTTGGGTTTGTCCATATTTTACCCATATTTGTGTTGAAACAACGTCGCTGGTGTCTCTGCCGTCACAAACTACCTTGTAACCAATCAGTGATCGCCAACGAGTGGATCTCTGAGCTGGAGTGATTGGAGGTGGGGCTCATTTGCATATTCATAGAACAGTGTATACTAAATGAGGTGTAGAGTTTACATTCAAGCAATTTTAAGGCATGAAGAATTTTTTTTTCAAGGACAATATATCGTTTTGGTAGTCAAAGATGAGTTTTAAGGGATAAAATGATTGACTACATGGGGACTTTAAAATAATCTTGTTTACCAGCAGAATTTGTGGTGAAAACTACATTACCCATGATGCCGTACAGAAAATTCTAAGCAAGAAAAACACCGCAATATCTCATTAGCTCCGCCCACTCCCGTGAATACAGCTTCAGACTCTCAAAATACTAAAATATTTGATCATATATATTCATATTTTGCAATAAACTTAAATATTATGTTTTATACATAATATCAACGTTTTTAAATGAGTGCGAGAGATAGATGACAAACGCAGATTAGTAGGCCTATACTTTTAGCTGTATGACAAAAAATACTTTCTGTCATATCAGCTGATTTGTTCATTTTTTTATTTTTTATGTTTAGCTCGATTGAATACCCACTAAAAAACAAACCATGTGTATTAACAGATAGGACTCGTTCTAATGAATACTGAAATTTTTTCCAGTTAATTTAATTCATTTGCAAATAAACAATATCATTATGAGACTCAGTCCACTTTTAATGCAAATGAAGCAAAAATACAACTGAATTCCACACTGCAAATTTTAAAATGTATCATTCCTTTTTTAAATAAATGTGGGAATAATCCTGAGTAAAATTGTTCATTCCCATCAGCTGCGATTCTTCAGCTGGTGTTTCAGAGTTCAGGGTGACAGTTCTGAGGCAGGACTCATTAGTGTGTGTGTGTGTGTGTGTGTGTGTGTGTGTGTGTGTGTGTGTGTGTGTGTGCTCACCAGCTGTTCTTATGCAGGCCTCATTAGAGTATTTGTGTTTGACGCTGCTCATGTCTGGTCAAGAAACATTTGAATAATTTCACATGGACACAAGTTCACTACGAGCTCTTAAGGGCAGCTGTGTGTATTTGTGTGTGTGTGTATATGTCATTCTGATTTGTGAATGGAGGAAAATCACAATGGAATCCAAAGGAAAAAGACAGATAAAACGATCTCCTTTCGTCCGCTATAGCGACTGCCCTGTTACTAAAAGAAAGATTACCAAATTCTGATATTGTTTTTTTGACTATTGTCCATATGCCATTATTTAAATTATTGTTTTATTTCTGCTTTTTGTCACAATAATATCTAAAAGATGATTAAACTACAACAATATAACCACAACATTAATAATAATAATAATAAAATATTCATAATGCATTTCATAAATCCTGAGATCCAGAAAATAGGATCTCATTTGAATAATAATAATACAAAAATCAGAATGCATGTTAAATTCAAATATTCATAATGTTTTTTTTATATAAATGAAACCAGAATTTCCTTTGAATACTATACTACTACTACTAAAAATAATAATACAATATTCAGAATGCATGTTCATATAAATTAAAACATTCTCAATAAATGCAAGTGGGATTTCCTTTGAATAATAATAATAATAATAATAATATTAATAATAATACAATATTCAGAACACGTTATATTAAAATGTTCATAATGCATGTTCACATTCTTTAAATTTTCTCTTTAATTTTCTCTTTAAATGAATATGGGATCTCTTTTAAACAGTATAATAAACGTTCAGAACTGCGGTAAGAGTATTAATAATTTGATTTCACAGTAGTAGTAATAGCAGCAGCTGTAGCAGTACTTTGATGTTCATAAAATAATTCAAATTGAAGGGAAATGGTTAGGGAAATGAGGTGTGTGTGTGTGTGTGTGTGTGTATGTGTGTGTATCTCGCTCCACAGGTGTAATGTGTCCTGTGCTGTATTGATCTGTTTCCTTCCAGACTGAATTGAATGAACCCGTATCGATCTCAGCCATTGCTCAATCAGCGTGTTAGTGTGAGTGTGTGTCTGTGTGTATTTCTGACTGTCCAAAACAAATCAATATAAAGCAGGATGAATGTATCATGGGTAAGAGATTATCTGCCCCACACTTCATTTGACACAAAACACACTTCTTTGGCTCCAATGAGAATATTTAAAAGGCCATGCACTCACAAACTCCATGATACCACGTCATGATGGCCGCCATGCTAAAATAAATAATGTTGTTACTCCAATAAACATAAGGACACATAGTTATTTTATCTAATATTTATCTACTTTTATCTATGTTCTTCAGTAAAATTGGCATTTCTCTCACCTCTCTTGGGCATCGTTAAATTAGAAGACCGCACCATTTTTTCTACTATTTACTACCACTATAATTTGGAACAGCTTTCATGCCAATGATGCTCTAATGTAATCTAGTTAGGGAGCTCACAAGGGACTGGAACAGTGTTAGTTTATCACTGTTTATCTTGTCTCTCAATTAGTGAGCGAGAGACCCATGTCACTATGTTCATGTACTGGAAAATAGCCATTGATTGAGGGTTTTGGAAGCATTTTTTCCTTCAGCGGGCCTTTCACTGCAGCACACATGACTTATTTATTGAGACAGAAAACAGAAGACGTTCGATTCCCCAAAGACAAAGAGAAAATCTTTACAAAATCACTTTCACCAATAAGATCCCAGAACACACACACACACACACACACACACACGCACACCCAATGATTGATGGTGCACTGGTCATATTGTCTCTTCAGTTAATGTTTGGTCTCTCTTCTCTTAACGAGTATTTGTTTATTGCACATACTGACAATAAAACAGTGGGACTTTAATTTCCAGTATATTCCTAGGGGAATGAAATGCATAACGTGTGTGTGTGTGTGTGTGTGTGTGTGTGTGTGTGTTGGAATGGGGTCGAGTGTGAACCCTCGTGTTTTTTCCTCACATTTGTCCGACGTGTTGCCCATGGCAACAGCTGAAGAAATCGTAGTAATCAGAACACAACAGCACATTAACCACAGACTTTGACAAACCCTTTGCTCATTTTGTTCAACATCAATTATTGAACACATTCTCACCCCGTCTGCAAGACAAAACTAGAACACACACGTTATTAATGAACGACGACGTCTACACTGCAACTGAGAGAGATGTTTGTTTCACATTTCACTCTAAAATCCCCTCAAATCAAAATAAAAATAGTGAATAATATTCTGTCTGAAGCTCTTTTTAGAACCATTAAGATTTTTTTGCATCATGACATCTAGTCCTGAAACAAGAAATTATGCTGTAGCATTATAGAATTTTTTTTATGGAGGTAGCAAAAAAGGTAATACCGTAATTTACACACCATCATACCACAACCGAGAACTTTGAGGTGTGTATTGTATTGTATATTAATAATTATATAATAAGTGATAATATTGTATAATCGTAAGTGAAAAGCTAAATCATTTGTTTCTTAATTATTTGCTAATTAATTAAACAATTACAAATTTTCGATTTTCAATTAAAAAATGACAAAAAATGTTTTGTTTATAGACCCCTTTTGCACCGACATCATAGTTACGTCACGGCGCTAGCTGGAGGCAAAACAAAGTGAAAACTGGAGGCGGCCAATACAAACCAGCACAGATTCGGCTACATAATAAGGAGCTTAAATTATTGTTACTATTATTAAATGTCATATTGTTGTGTTGTTTAGTGCAAGAATTGATGAAAAAAGACTATGTTGTATCTGGAATTTTTATTTCTAGAAAATATTCACATCTTTAACATCGCACCGTAACGTCACTCTTTACATTGTCGTCATCTCGGCGCTGGCTCGGCAGAACTGTGGATCGTACACACAAGTCTTGTACAGGACCATATAGGCATCTAAAGATTTATATGCCCTCAGTTTCTCTTTACGATCGGTTTCTCTATAATGTAAGTGCAGAAGTCAGGCCACTCAATCGAGGTAACGTAACGTTAATCCCGTCAGATCGTCCATGCATTGAGTGAGTGTGTAGACGGCTACGAGTCGGCCAATCTGGTCTTGTCCATTAAAAATAACTTTTGGAAATAACAATCGTGGTCCTGGACACTGCGGGACCTTACACATTAAGATAAAATCTGATTTTCTCCAGTCATTGTTAAAAAACAAGCTAATAATACTTGCTAACTAGCGTTAGTGTAGCAGCCAGAGGGATCGTTCTGCCTCCACCTAAGCTCCGCCCACAAAAAAACGTCACCATGTTTACCAACTGAAAAGGGGTCTATAGCCCTTATGCATCAGAAGTTGTCAGCAAAAACATGACTTTGGACAGTTGGTGGCGCTGGAGGGATTGAGTTTGAGACTCCAAATTTGTTATGTTGACAGTTCAGACTGTCCCCTATCACTGTGCCAAATTTCATAACTTTCCCGTAAGCGGTTCTATGGCCTGCCATAGACTTCCACAGCAGAAGAAGAAGACAAATGTTGGTCACCGAACCATTTTAAAAGGGTCATACAGGTGAGTAAATGAGGGTGAGTAAATAATAACAATTTTTATATTTGTGGATGACCTCTTTAATGGCAATATATTTTAATACTCACACAAACCTTTCTTTATTTTTAGATGTTCATTAACACATTATTTAATGTTTATGAAGCTGTTTTCCTCATGGGGACGTTCCTCATGATTAAGGTGGGTTATTTTGGGAACATTTGGTCCCCAGAATGTAGACAAAACCTGACACACACATACACAAACACACACACACACAGTGTTACCCGCTCATATCACTTGACGCTCTGTACCTGAGAATCCCTTCAGACAGGTCCTAACATCTCAACATGGCAACTCATGCACACAGACCCTCTCCGGCCCAGACACTTTCCACCCTAAACAATCTGGCAACCCGTCAGCGAGGCTCTGGGGGAGTGTAATTAAGAGACGAGTGAAGACAGATCCCGATCCCTCGAGCACAGAGAGTGTCTTTACTCAAATCCACAGCACCAACACATGCTCCACTCAAACCAAAGCAGTGTAATGCCCCAGAGTGTTCGCAGTCTGTCCTCTTCACGTCCTTAAAGGAATAGAGCATCCCAAAAATTACAATAAAGATGTGTCATGGCAGGTTTATCATCAATGATGTTTATTCGAATCACAACAATGACATTTAAAATCTACAGTGGATTCTTTTCTCCACACGAGAGCTATCGTTTGACTTACAGGCTATGGAACAGGGCTGAGTTTCCAGAAACCTTATTAACGCTACGTCGTTCTTAAGTTACACCTTAAGCTGTACCTTATCGTTAATAGGTGTTTCCCGAAACGTTCTTAGTTAAGTATACCTTGTCTGGAGGACTCTCAGCTAGTATATACCTAGCTTATCACTGTTGGCAGTTCACTCCGCTAGTGGGCACCACTGCAAAAAGCTTCTTTACATCTAGTCTATAGAAATATTATTTTAAATTGAATACACCCAGGGTTAAATTAGGCTAATTCAAGTGTTTTCATGCAAATAATAAAATTGTCATCACACTGATTGTCATCAGCTGGCAAATCATTCGACTGTAAAGGCTTATTCATCTATTTAAAGAGAATGACTGTGGTGGGGAATTTGGTCCAACTATGGCAGTGATACAGCGAATACTTGTGCTAAATCAAAGATGGCGCCGTCCAATTTCATGGCAGTGCGTTCCCAGGTATCTTTTTTCTTTTTGTTGGACACAGTCGTCTGAAAACTCGAAAAAGCACATCTTTGTAGAGTGCCACCTCATCTAAAAGGATGTCCATTTCAGTTGGATTAAAGCTGGGGGCTCTCTGGTTGTGGAGTAAATAAAGAAATTATAGCAAATATATTACGATAATATAAGTGGCCCTAATGCAATGAAAGCATATGGACAGTTACTGTACACCCTCAGAAAAAAGGTACAAAAGCTGTCACTGGGGCTGTACCTTTTCAAAAGGTAAACTTTTGTCCATTTTAGGTGTTAATATGTATATTTCAGGTGCTAATATGTCCATTTCATGAGCTAATATGTCCATTTTAGGTCCTAATATGTAGATTTTAGGTGGTAATATGTATATTTTAGGTACTAACATGTACATTAAGTGTTAATATGTACATTTTAAGTGTTAATATGTCAATTTCAGGAGCTAATATGTACATTTCAGGAGCTAATATGTACTGTAAATTTTGGGTCCTAATATGTACATTTTAGGTGCTAATCTCTCCATTTGATGAGCTAATATGTCAATTTTAGGTGGCAATATTTCCATTTTCGATGGTAATACAGTATGTCCATTTTAGGTGGTAATATGTCCATTTTAGGTGTTTATATGTACATTTTAGGTGCTAATATGTCAATTTCAGGAGCTAATATGTCCATTTTAGGTCCTAATATGTACATTTTAGGTGGTAATATGTACATTTTAGGTGCTAATGTACATTTTAAGTGTTAATATGTACATTTTAGGTGCTAATATATCCATTTCAGGAGCTACTATGTCCATTTCAGGCCCTAATATGAACATTTTAGGTGCTAATCTGTCAATTTGATGAGCTAATATGTCAATTTGGTGGCAATATGTCCATTTTAGGTGCTAATATGTACATTTTAGGTGCTAATATGTACCACTAAGGTACCAATATGCAGCCTTTGGGTACATAAGTGAAACTTTTGAAAAGGTACAGCCCCAGTGACAGCTTTTGTACCGTTTTTTCTGAGAGTGGGTTAGACGCATGACACGTTTGAGCATGAGGTTGTGCGTTTCGTGCACTCTTTCCAAAATTATATAAAATATCCAGGGTTTAATTTAGTTTGCAATTTGTAAGTTTTTACTTTTTATAATATCCCATGAGTCCAAATAAATGCAATTTCCACTATTTCTGAAGTGCTTCTTTTAAAAAGAACACCGCTTTCTCACATAACGCAGTGAAGCAGCCCCTGCACGAGAGAATGTTGATTCTCGAGCCATCGATATCATCAAATTCAGCACCATCGCCATGGACAGCACCGGGTAACGTCGCACGTAAGAAGGTATATCTTAAGCGGCTTCCTAAGGCATGGTTTGAGGAACACACCTACAAATGATATACCTTCAGTTAACTTATACAACGTTATCGGGAAACTCAGCCCAGGTCATTTCCGCGGGCAAAATATAGTTACTTCAATAGTAATTCACGTGATCGGGAATTTTGCATGGGGGTGCAAGTTTGAAATATTTTCAAAACATATAAGTTAACAAGACTTTGTGAAAAAAGGTATTTTAGTCAGCTACTAATAAAAAGAGTAAATACAGCAACAAGCCAGCCCAGTATACTTAAAATAGCTAATTATACTTTTAAGTAGTCCTATATCTCGATCAAAAGATTGAGAACAAGTACTGTCCAAATATAGTTAGACTGTTCTATCAGTAAGTCAAGTATCCTTAAGTGCAATTTTAAGTATATTTCTGAGAAGTACATAAAAAGTATACTGAAATTATACTTTCTTATTTTTAGTTTTAAATAAACTTCTTTTTCGTTTTTTAAAAAGGGTAAGCTTCTTTTTAAGGATAAACTATTGACAATAGACAACAGACCTTTTTGCACGTAAAACTTCACTGTAAAGTAAGTCATACAGCTTTAGAATTACATGAGAGAGATTGAAATGATTGCATAATTTTCATCTTTAAGTGAAATATTCCTTAAAGGTTTCCTCATCTTTTAAAGTCTACTGTTTCATTCCTTCCCA
Source organism: Pimephales promelas (assembly GCF_016745375.1). The sequence goes on from NW_024121255.1 coordinate 900,822, forward strand.
ATTTCATTCTTTCTCCATCATTGGGAAACCATCATTGACCTACATACACCCCAGGCATATAAACTGCATGTGGAGGAGTGTATCTCTCTCTCTCTCTCTCTCTCTCTCTCTCTCTCTCTCTCTCTCACACACACACACACACACACACACGCACGCACGCACGCACGCACGCACGCACGCACGCACGCACGCACGCACGCACGCACGCACGCACGCACACACACACACACACACACACACACACACACACACACACACACACACACACACACACAGTGTATTCCTCTTTTAGCTCATGAGACCTAATTAAGTTTAATTTAAGTATCGACTTTGACTCCTAAAATAATGTGACTCCTAAAAAAACGAGTCCATAGTTATCATAAATCGTAAAAGAAGCCGCCCAGAACATTTTATAAAAGCATAAAAAAATACATACTGTAATCAAATATGCAAATTTGACTTATTTTGAGTCATTATGAAGACTATTGTTTTTTTTCTTCAGGATAAACATCTGAGAAGCAGGAAAATCTCCATTTGTTCTCCATTTAATCTGTAATGCAGTCCGCTGAGATTTTTACATTCTCATTTCAGATTTTTCTCTCCAATGGGAGATTGAAGCATGCTGTAGATCAACAGGGGAAAAAACGAACCGCCTCTTCAGTTTTCATCTAGAAACTAATCACATACTCGTCTTTCCCAGTTCCTCCCTTCCCCTCGTTCTGTGTAAAGGAGATGCAATCGCTCTCAGCCTTCAATCTATACATGCTGGAGACCTCCCAATTAGTTTCTTTAATGACTATTGAGCACGACATGAAGTAAATTACAGCAAGACATTTCTAGTGTGACCGAAGGCAGTCCCAGCCTCTGTCCAATCGAGTTCAGAGCCACACAGAACAACAGTCTTCACTGCTTTAAACAAGTGTATTTGCTATCAAAGACTTTCCATAGCAATGAAATTCACACGAAAGCTACTTTATCCAAAGAAAATGTAACAAACCTTTTAAAAGACATAGCTAATTTGCCATGGTGCGATTCTAAAGCTGAGCTTATTGATGTCATAAAGTGGCTAATTAGCTGTGGTTCAGTGCGAAAAATTACAAATCAGTTCCTATAAAGAAGAGCAATCATGGGTTTTTGTTCATGTTCTGAAGACATCCTGCATTCATTAAACAATCTTTTAAACTGAAGTTACTTTTTGGAAGATAGACAATTAGTGCATATATGGGATTGTTGATTTACAGACAATTGACTCTGATTATGTTTGTGATTTGTTCATATCCTTATTTGATTTTTACTTGTGCTTCACCACTCAGTAAAAATATAACTATTAATTGGTTCAACATTAAATTTAGCAAAAAAATTTCTCCTAAAAACACTTCCAGACAAGGTCTAAAACGAACCCTTACCAAACACCAAGTGCAAGTAAAAACTGGCTCTGGCGAGCAAATAAATGAGTTACTCGACAGAGGAAAATTTACCATCAGCAGTAAAGCAGCAAGCCAAGCATTTTTCTTTGTAATTGCCGTAACCAGAGCGCCATGTGCTGACACGTGTGGCGCCAAAACCGAAATATAAGGAAGACAATTAGGATGAGTCTGGATATTTCTGTGACTGTGGGAGACATGATGACCTGTGCTGTTTGTTGCACATATGCAAGCTAAATAAAAAACGGTAACACTTAGAAGGTTCCTTTGTTAATGAATAACTACACAAGAACCAGTAAGTAACACAATATTAACAATCTACTATTATTAACTAGCAAGAAACTCTGATTAACGAACTAGTAAGTAATTGCGCACAGATGAAAGTGGTAGTACACTATTAACTAATCAATAACTACTAATGCTTCCCAGAGAACTACTGAAAAAGTTTATTAACAATCTAGTAACTACTATTAACTAAAAAAAAACTCTGTTTAACAAATTAGTAAGTACACACAGCCCATTCTCACCATTTTGAAGCATTTTGACCATGCTGACGCTTGCAATATCCAGCCCGTTCTCATCCTTTAGCGTCACATAGAATGCTATATGACAAAACGGCGCTATACTACGCACATGGCACCCTTTATCGTTAATATTCACGCGAACCCAAGGCGTCATAAATCCTTTAGCGTAATATGAGACTACCCTACCCTACCCCACACCTAAACCTATACCCATCACAGCGCGTGTTATATTAACGATAACGGGTGCCATGTGCTTAGTATAGCGCCGTTTTGTCATATAGTGTTCTATGTGACGCTAAAGGATGAGAATGCGTTGCAATATCTGATCATGGGTCACTTGAGTCATTACTAGTTAGTTCCCATGATCTTCACTTTAGAATACGGATCCAAATAATTAGTAATAATTTCCATAGAAGTATGAAGTACCACTTTCATCTGTGCGCTATTACTTAATAATTCGTTAATCAGAGTTTTTTTTTAGTTAAGAGTAGTTACTAGATTGTTAAACTTTTCAGTAGTTCTCTGGTACGGTGACGCATTGCTGCCACATACATATTATTTTTCCCCCTCAATTATGTCGTAATAACGAGATCTTATGTCGTTAAAACAACATATTTTCTCGTTTTAATTATATAATATCTCGTTTTAGCGACATAATATCTCGTTTTAACTAAATGCTAAAACGAGATATTATATCTTTATAACGAGACATAACGTACTCTACGTATATAACGTACTCTGGGTGGGAAGCATTAAAAAATAGTACACTCTAAAAAATGCTGGGTTGTTTTAACCCAACTTTGGGTCAAATATGGACTAACCCAGCCGTTGGGTTAAATTTTTACATTACATTTTTAACCCAGCATTTTGGGTTTGTCCATATTTGACCCAAAATTGGGTTAAAACAACCCAGCATTTTTTAGAGTGTAGTTATTGATTAGTTAATAGTGAATTACCACATTGATCTGTGCGCTTTTACTTACTAGTTTGTTAATCAGAGTTTCTTGTTAGTTAATAATAGTTACTAGATTGTTAATATTGTGTTACACATTGGTTCTTGTGTAGTTAATCATTAACGAAGGAACCGTATTCTAAAGTGTTACCAAAAAACTAATTCCTTTGTCTGAAATAGGGTTAGTAGTCGGTGCCAAAACAGAGGAAAAACGGATGAATTAAGTACCGTTTTGTCTCATCCGTTGTGATCACTGTCAATCATTGAAGTTTCTGATTCGATAGCGCATTTAAACACAGTTGTAAATCCAGAAACATTGTGGTGTAGCAGCATAAAAAACTAAACTTGTCTTCAGATTGTGAATGGGTAATAAACAGAAAGCAAGAGAAGAGCCCTCGCTTTATTGTCAGTAAGGCTCAATCTCACTGAATTCTGTATTCTCACGAAAACTAAAATCTGTCTTAATTATACAATGAATCTCTTATTTACATTGTGTTTAGGCTTTTGGTAAAAAGGAAAATAGTCAAACCAAACAAAACCTCTGGTAGGTCATACACCTCTGATTCTGATCCTCTGATTCTCTGACCACCTCAACCTCAGGCCATTGAGTTCACACGCTCAACAGATATGATTGTGATTGGCTTCAATGCTCAACACTGTAAATAGAAACCTTTGACTCACAGAGAGCACTCCAACAAACATGAACGAGAGCATGTGAAAGCAGCGTCTGTCAGTGGTAGCGTCAACCTTTTTGTATTGACTGGTACCGGTAGTATTGATATACTGTGGTAAGTGTAATAAAAAGGTAATAAATAGATTATAAATACAATGTAGTACCATAAAAGCCCCTAAAAATACAAAATGTGAAATAAAAAACAATATTGAACAATCATTTCCTTACATCTGAGAAGCACCAAATGGTTAGAAGTCTCTTCTGCTGACCAAAGCTGCATTTATTAGATACAAATACAATAAACTCAGCAATATTGTGAAATATTATTACAATTTAAAAGAATGGTTTTCTATTTGAATATATTTAAAAAATGTCATTTATTCCTGTGATCAAAGCTGAATTTTCAGCATCATTACTCCAGATCCTTCAGAAATCATTCTGATATGCTGATTTGATGCTCAAGAAACATTTATTTCGTTAATATCACATAATATTGATTTTTTTTTTTTTGATGACTAGAAAGTTCAACTGAGGAGCAGTAATTTGAAACAGAAATCTTTTGTAACATTAGAAAGGTCCATTTTAATGCATCTTTGCATTAATAAATAATGTAAAGTAGGTTTTATTTTTGGTTTTCATTTGAGGTGAAAGAAAGTAAGGAAGGAAGGAAAGACAAATGGCAGAGAAAGGAAATTGAAAAAAAAAAGCGAATATAAGGGGGAGGAAACTCTGGTGGAAAGAGGAACGGTGAAAAATTGGGAGTAACATGGAGACGAGAACAGCTAAAAATAGACTGAGAAAAAAGGGAAGAGAGTCTGGTAAGACAAGATTGACAATTGAAAATGAGAGGGATAAAGAAGATTCAGAATTCCAGAATCCCCGATCTCATCCTGAACTCACAATTACGATTTCTTTCACATATTCATACCTGATGCAATAGGCCTATATTGTTGTGAAACACAGGCGTATCATTTGGAAGGGAGGTTTTGCTCTGCATTCGTCTAGTTTGACGAGGGGCTGACAGCAAGAGTTGAAGGTAGCGGTGGGAAAAAATAGTCTTGGAACATTGTAGAATATGCATGAGGACCACATGACATCAGGACGTGGGTGTCGACATACAGCCGCCAGTGACTGGCCCTTCGCCCGTTCTTAAATAACGTATCTTACAGACTGCGTGCGTGTGTACGAGTTTTCCCAGTGCTGTCAGGGTTCACATTACTGGGATCCTGACAAGGTGAACGGCCTCATTAAGATTTCGTCAGATGTGTTAAACTGACGAGATACAGATACAGCCTCTTCTAATCACCAAGGTCAAGTACACTGCTCAGACTGTGTAATGTCTGCTGATGATTGACAGCTCTGGAGTGATGAGCACTCTGAAACGCATAAGCTCCTGCCTACCGGGCCAATCTGTGAGTGTGACTGACTGCTCCAGCGGTATACGCTGTAATATTGATCATCCGATAAATCATAAATACAACTGGATTCTGGTGAAAATGAGCAAAACTTAGTAAAAGGAGTAAAAGGAAGTGTTGTGGATGATTTGTGCGGCATTTCTGTTGTTAGGTAGTTCGATTTACAAAAATCTTCTTAAGAAAAACATTAAGAAAGTTCTTAAAGTCATCATGAAGTCAAAATTGACAATTATTATTTTTATGGAATATTGTTTATTATTAATTATTTATCCATGCACATCATTATTTATTTTAATGAATGTGCCTTGTAATCTTTAATCAAAATAGCTTTACATCCCTCTTGCAGCTCATCTCTTCTCTGATGATGTGTTTACTGGTGTGAGGGCGGAGCAACCTGTCAATCACATGCGATCCACCAATAGCAAACCACAACCATTCAATCAATTCCCAATGGACAAAATCAAGTCCCGCCCTACATTTATTCTTGTTTGAGAAGCCGTTTCACTCGCATATACATCACCTAAGAAAGATTATTGCAACTTCCATTTCAATCCGACTTTATGATAAATATTAGTACTAGCTTGTAAAAAATATATATATATTTTACAAATACAGTAAAATGACAGGCGTTTACACAGTTGGGGATGTAAGACAAGCCTTAAGGCTCACTAAAGATCACCTAAAAGCATCCAAATTCATCACCATTTTGCCAAAACATTAAATAGTCACAAATTGACATGAATCTGACCCTGATTCTTCTCTTCAACAGCGATGCCATAGAAAAATACAGAGCTATCTCAAAAACTGAAGTTCAAACACAAAATTCCCTATAGGTTATGCTACTCTAAGCAATTTCTGAAACGTTGAGCACTTCTTGTGCTTGTTTGCCGCTCCCCGATGAATCACTTGCTGCATTCCTCATTTGCAAGTCGCTTTGGATAAAAGCGCCTGCTAAAGGAATACATATAAATGTAACATTTCTAAAGATGGCTGACCGCTTGTTTCTCTGGCACATAAGGTCTATATGTGAAGAGTCTTCTAAGAGTGATAGAAAGTAATATAAAAAAAACACTCTCCTCGAGGAATAATTTATTCATATCTATGGTGCACCTAAGTTTAATACTTAGAGTTAGGGGTTTGTCCAAATATGAGCAATAGAAAGCGTGATTCTTGCCTCGGAAGCCGAGAGGAGCCTGTATGAAACGATTAAAATGATCAACGCTCCCTGACAGGCTGTGAATCAGTAAAGCTCAGCACAAATCTTTTCTAAGTTCAAAGCAAACCAACTTTTAGTTGAATTATTATCTACACCTCCGTGTTTCACTGGTTTTGACAAGAATTTCAGGACTCGTAAAGGTAATGTAAATGTCAGAGCGCTGCCTGTCTGAGGGCTCTTAATCAGGCTGTAAGGCGGAGAATTACACAATAATGGATTGAACAACTAAATCACAGACCATCTCCACTTATGTCTATCCTGTTGCATGATGGGTATTGCAAGGTGCTGCTCATTATTTAAAGGGATAGTTCACCCAAAAATGAAAATTCTGTCTGTAATTATTCACCCTCACGTTGTTCCAACCCCGTAAGACTTACGTTAATCTTAGGCTCACTATACATAGGCCCACCATTGGCCGCGCTGGTCATGCGTGTGATGTGTTTGATGCGTGTGATGCTGTCCAATAGTGAGCCTACGTTCTAACATACAGTTACACTACGTGAACTCACTCAGAAGCTCCCAGAAGATGAATAGTTGAATAAAGTCATTTTTTTTTGTTTGTTTTTTTGCACACAAAAAGTATTCTCGTCGCTTGATAAACTTATTATTGAACCACTGTAGTCACTCTGATCAATTTTAAACATTGTCTTTACAAGCTTTCTGGGCCGGCAAGTTTCAATTACATAGAAGCCTATGGAGGAGTGAGACAGCTCTCAGATTGAATCAAAAATATTTTAATTTGTGTTCTGAGAATGAACGAAACTGAGGCGCGGCTGAGATATTTTTCCAATAGTTTTTTTTTTTCTCCAAAAGCAGCGTCACTTTTTACCCAGCCGTCCAATCACAGTGGAGGAGGGGCGGGACTAATACCACACCAACCAACCGCCACAAGCTGCATGTACTGTACAACGTCAATAGATGACAACAACAAGCATAATAACGGACCAAAATAATTTAAAACAAGAGAAAATACGTTACATTGTATCGACATTTTAATATAATCAACAAAGAAACAAAATATCTGTGAAATGAGATACTAGTAACACTTTCGCGAATATTTCGTATTATAACAAGCAAAGCGTCTCAACTGAAAAAGCTGGTTAAAAAATGCTTTAGCGGACACACGGCCTTATCAGCACTATACTGCAATGCTAACTCAGTACAGTACAATTTGAATAAAAAAGCTACAATAGAAGCAACTAACAAAAAATTATGATCTTTTGATGATATAACTTGTTTAATCAGAGCAGTAACTAAAACAATGAGGCTTGATTAAGCATTAAATTTGACAGACAAATTTACACTAAATAGAAAAAAGTAGTATATAATTGAATTGAGAATCAGTGATTCTTATCTTTTTTAACTGGTTCGTTTAAATATCGTCTACACAATCTGATTAATTAAAACAAATCTAAACACCAGCGATTTCAACCCTTGTTTTTTGGTTCACTCCAGTTTTAAGGGAGAAAATGCTCTGCGATGGCCCTGACTTATAAATTTGCACATGATTGAAATATGCAAAAGCATATTAAAAACACCCACATAGACATAAACAACATTAAAAGCTTGATTTTCACCACAGGAGGACTTTAATAAATATTATTGATCAATAATTGGTAATAATTATTAAAGCTGTGTTCTACAAATGACAGATGACCTTTAAGGAGACATTTTATTATTTAAGAAATATAATATTAATAATGAATAATAGCCAACAATTACAATTGATTAATAATTAAAAATAACTATTTAAGCTGTGCTTCAAATGCTACAGAGTTGACATTTTAGGGGGCATTTAATTGTTCTAGAAAACACTAATAATTAGATTACATAATCAGTATAATTAATGATAATTATTAAATGATCTGCAATATTAAAAGCAGTGTTTGTCACACGCATATAGCTGTTACTAAGAGCTATATTGAAAACAGCTGATCTGCAGTCTTGCTGAAAAATGTAAAGTTAGTAGCACTACTAGTTTCAGTTACAATCAGCCAGTCTGGCCTGAGCTCTCATGCTAGTATCTGAGCAGACTTCTGGATGTTATCAGGCCTGTGTTTTATTTGTCATACAGACTCTGCCCTGTGTGTGGGAGTGTTTGTTCACTCGTGTGTGAACGTTTTTATATTGATCTCTGTATTGATCTGCTTATTGTGAGTGATAAGCTCTGGTTTGTGTGTGTGTGTGTGTGCACAGGCATGTGTGTGAGATTAGTTTTAATAGGCAGGACTGATCCTCTCGAAAAGGTCAGGACTCAAAGCCCAGTGCACACTTGATGCAATTATTCACTTTTTTTCCCCCATTCTCTTCCACGAGTGAGAAAACATTTTTCCTCTTACACTTCTCTTTCTTGTTCGGTCCAGTTTGTTCTTCCGAAACAGATTTTTTTCCCCCCGTTGCTGCTCGTTTAACATGCAGATGGTAACACTAACTAGGTCACCACATCTCATGATGTCTGTCAAACCATAATTAGAGATATTTTTAAAACCTAGGAAGCAAATTAAGCCCCTGAACGACACCACTGAATCCGTAATGGATGTCTACGGGGAAAATGCTTCCCACGTGCACAAAAAAACATTTGATCTCTAGCACTGATGTAACCAGATATTTAGGATTGAGGGACCAATTGTAATCATTTAAAGTGATAGTTCACCCAAAAAATTAACAGTCGGTCATCATCATTGACTCACCCTCGTGACATGTCAATCCATTCTTTAGAAGCAAAACAATAAAAGAAAGAAAAAAATAATAGTTGTCCATAAAAGTCAATGGGATGGGTTTGAGCCACATTGGTATTCACTTAAAACAAAAGACAAATCTTTCAGACACCCAAATCGTAATGTAATGTAAACATTTAATAAAAATAAACACGTAAATTATAGACTGGGCAATCAGATTATATTTCGGGTATGTTACCCACACAATAGCATGAGTGGAGATTTGACTGTGGCCTCACATTTCTGCATAGAAGCTCATAATAAACTAGATGCACACTGACTGCCATGACAACAGTTAATGGAGGCTGAACTACGAAGCAGAGAAATCCTATAAAAATCCTGACAAATTAGCCAAGCCTGAGAAAGCCTGCCTATGCAAACGGCAAACATCACATAAGCTCACTAGTTTTTGGAGCAGATTTTCCCTCTATTTCTCTCTTTTCGCCTCAGGCTGCAGTGAATGACTCTTCAGACCTCTTTGAGAAGAAGTGGAGTGACACACTTTGTGGGTGGATGTCTGTCTTTCTTTGTGACCGATTCAGGATGGCATCAATACACCCAAGTTACATAATGCCTGGCAGTTACAGTCCAAGCAAATCACAGTGAGGCTTAATAAATATGAGAAAGAGGAGCTGAAAGTATACACCATATGTGAAATAGAGCATGCACGTAATCATGTACACACACACATTGTAATTTATAGGGGTCATGACATGGATCTTCTTTTGTATTTCAATACGTTCCCTGCGGTTCACTTGTAACGTTAATTTTTTTTTCTCTGTCTGAAACAATCTGTTTTTAAGGGGAGGCTTGTCAGTAAATGGCCACTGTTATGATTGGCTAACGTCATTGCATAGGAAACGGTATCAACGCCCACTCTTTATTACACGGGAGTTAGTGTTTTGAAAACATTATCCACATAAAACCGTAATTTACAGACAAAACATTATGAAATAAATAACTTAAAGGTTTAAGGTTTGTGAACGCAGGCAATAAACACACACCGGTGTGCGAGGCTTTAAACGTGTGAATTATGTCAAAAACTGAATGCTCTATTTTTATACAGTATCTAGTGTAGACAGCGTCAGTGATTATAATGGGCTTTATTTGCTTTTGATGCATTGCGACGCTCACATCCAGTGAAGCCAAGTGTCAGCCGTCTGAATGCCAGTGGGCGGGGCTTAAGGTGTGATGATGTATAGATTAGTTACTGTCTTTCTCTGGAGGCAGTCATATGCAAATGTATTTGCCTTTGTGACGTCACAAATCCCACAAACAAGCCATTTTTGGAGCTTAAATAAATAAATGGGTAACACTTTAAAATACGGGTGCACTAATAAGCATTAATTCATGCTTAACTAATGCACAGATAATACTGAATTAATGTGTAACTAATGATTATATAAGCTATATATTAATTATGACCACATTAGGAACTAATTAAGAATCTGTAAGGTTAATGTATTAGTTCATTCATAAATTGTTATTAATTAAATATGTAATTGTGGATTAATTCCATAATAACTCATTTTTAAACTAATATTGTTAATTAATATGTTAATTACCAGAATGAGCCAAAGCCTCGTATTTCAACAGGTACACTAATATGCATTAATACATGATTAATTACTTCATTGTAAGTGCAAATTAGTTAACAATGATGTGCCCCAGCAAGTAAAGTCATAACATAATGATACCTTCGCAAATCATTAGCTAATGATTAATTGAAGCAGACAACTGGAAATTGAAGTGTATAGCTTTGACTAATTGTGGCAATTAACACATTAATTTACACTATTAGTTAATAAAATATGTTATTAAGGAGTTAATACACAATGACACATTGAATTAATAGCAATTCATGTATTACTTAATCTATTAATCATATAGACTCTTTTTAACTGATTATATGTGCATTCGTTAAGCATGAATGAATGCATATTAGTGCACCCGTATTGTGTTACCCATAAATGCTTTGTTTATAATGAGGAAGAAGTTTTAAACTATGAAACTTGCAGGATATTTCAATGGTACAAAGACCTCTTATATGTCAAAAGATCAAGGCAAATTGGATTTCTCATGTCATGACCTATTTTAATGACAGCATTCACTAACACACATGGATGCGAGAGAAAACAGAGCACGTATTTGTGCACGGGAGAAATAAAATCCAGCCACCTTTATTTCACTCCAGTAAAGAATCCTATATGCAGTTTCTCAGCTTGATCAATGCTCCGAACACACACCGTGCAAAAACACACACGCATAAAGATATTTTACGAGCGCTAATGTTCATAAAACAGCCGGCTGAGATGAAACCAATTAGGTTGTGTTCCCCCGAGAAACATTCCCAGCGAGGAGATCGCCCCATACACGCAAAGAGCTGTATAAATATAAAAGCAGCGAGACAAGCTTTGTTCCCTGTGTCTAGTTTACTGCCAGGACAAAATAAACTGCAGAGACGCAGGATGATCTGAGATGTTCTCTACACAGTGCTTGTATTGACATTTCTACAGGGAAAAATCGGTTTTAGTACATCTTTCAAAGCCACAGAGAGAGAGATCATTACAGTTTTTCTGCACCACGGCAAGACATCGGGGGTCAGAACAGGTAAAAGAATGAGAGCATCTTGGATAACACTCCAATTTAGTGGCCCGAAGTCATGCTTCCCAGCATTAGAACTGCTCTAATGTTAGATTGCATGAATAAAACAAGGTCTAACCAGACCAAACTCTTCTTTAACATGAGGTTGCATTGTAGATGAACTTCAGCTGGTCTTACAAGCAGAAATCGAATCTCTTTGCGCCTCCAAATGCGAAACTGTTTACACCTTCACACTTAATCATTGATAATTCATGTGAAAGGTCTATGAATTACTGTGGATTTGGCACCAGAGTTACTAATGCAATATAAAGACAGCCTGGAACGTCTGGAAGGTCAACGGGTTTTTAATCAGTCCACAAGGAATCTAAATCTTTTTTAAAAGACACCAGAGTGAAATTATAAAGCTTTTCTGTGGAAGAACCAATCATTGTATTGATGTTTTCAGCATAAAAATCTTTAAAAGGAGCACTTTGTAGCATGCAAACTAGAGCACTCGTGGTGACTAACAGACTAAGACTCTATGCGGATTGTCAGACATCGTGCTTATTTACTTTGTGTCATCATAATGAGCCATGTAAAAAATAATATGATTTCAATGTTCACCACAGGAGATCTAACAAGTACATCATTTTTTCAACAAGTGTACATTCATCACTGGGTATCAATGACATGTTAATTTTCTGATTGCACAACCAATATCAATAGACGATCCAGTGAGCAAGCAGGTGCTAAGCAACAGAAGCTGACATAAATGCATTAATTAAATGAATTATTTTACTGCCAAATGTCTGAATGGTGATGTCACTCAACGTTTTGGCATGAAGTCATCTGACCGGCTCAGGCTTGTCTAATTGGACACATTGTGTGAATCTGAAATCAACAGTTTTCACTGCAGTGATAATATAATATAAGTGAAGTAAAACGTCCTTTTCAATTTTACGTCAATTTTAACATTCAAAATATATACATTTGAACGAAATGTGTTTTCTCATGCCATACATAGATCAATACTTTTTGCTGGTCACAAAGACATGATCAGATTTAGTCAGAGCCAGATTTAGTCAGAAAAGCACCTGCTGTTATAGTAAGCAGCAACAAGCATTGAAACAACTGAATCATTAATGCATACTGAAATCATAAAACGCAGCCTTCTCATAATTATATTGAACACTGATATGACTCATATTAATATTTAATCATATTTTTAAACACCTCAATATATTATCTACACTGTTGTTAATCTGAATGTCTTATACAGGCTGAACACATTACTTGTGGGTTCTGCCGTGGAAAAAAAGGCATATAAATTTGCTATAATGGCTTCCACACCAATCAATAATGCATAGGACTGGCTATTGATAATATAAATCTTCCAAGCTTAACTGACCACAACTTACTCCTGCATGCCTCCCCACACCTAGAGTGGCCCCCAAAATATATTGAACACTTAAAATGTCTGAATGTTATTGCAAAGATGATAAAATATCAATTCGGCATCCATGTTTCATTTTCTTCATTTTTGATCAATGACTTGTAAATTTAGTGTTTAGTGAAACATATATCTGATGTTTTATCATTGAAAAACTTTTTGGGGTTAGTACATTTTTTTTTTTTTTTTTTTGCTTTTGTATATATATATATATATACATGTATGTATATATATATAAATGTATGTATGTATATATATATATATATATATATATATATATATATATATATATAGGTCTCTTCAGCTTACCAGGGGTGCATTTATTTGACAAAAGCAGAAAAGCAAAAGCATATCCATATTTCAGCATATCCCTCAGTTTTTTTTATTATCAATGTTGAAAACGGCTGTGCTGCTAAATATTTTTGTAGAAAATACAAAACTTTTCCCAGGATTCTTCGCTGAATAGAAACCTAATGAATGATTGCTAAATATGAATTAAAAAAAGAAGATATTATCACCATAAACACACCAAAATCACAGATCTTACCAATCTTAGCAAACGCATATAGCAATGCGACAAGTGTTTCTTCAGAAAGAAAATTTCTACACATCCAATTTCGTCTGAAATACTGTGTATCCTTCATTTTAAACACCCTTTTAGGAAAAAAAAATATTCTCAGAAGTGTAGTTAGACTGTTTTGACGCCACGCAAGGTTCTACCAATTAACTCGGTCTCGCTCTTCCTCCTCTCGCGCATCCCCGTTGAATTTCCCACGCGCGCATCATGTCACATCCGGTTTCAGCACCTCGGACAGCTCGCGCTCGCACTCCCCAATCTTTCTGCCTCACACATCGAGATACACACAAAGTAGTTTTGAGCTAACCAGACCACCCTGCGTGACGCTAAACCTCCAGAGCCTCTAATCTAACGGGGGCAGGAGTCGACGGTCGGGGAGGCAGAAAGACACACGGGAGAAAAAGGGAGGCGTGAGACGACGCTCCGCGCGCGAGATGCCCAGAGACGGCTGCGCGAGACCGAGTTCTGTTTCTCTGTCATTCTGTTGCTGAGAAGAGAGAGAAAGAGAGAGAAGCGAGAGACCGGGGACAGAGGAGCCAGGAGAGAGCATCATCGAGCGGGTCTTAACGAGGCACCAGACCGGATCTGCATGCGAGAGCGAGTCCGTGCGAGCGGAGGCGCGAGATGCAGCGCGTGAACAAGCTCTTGAGTCTCATCGTGCTGGTGCTGATGGGTACGGAACTCACGCAAGTAGGTCTATCGCCATCTTTACCTCCCACCCCCTCCCCCCAGACACACACACACACACACACACACACATTCACCAAACACAGATCAGACTGCGGTGAATTAGCCAGATTACTGTAAAAAAGGAGATTAATTGATGGGATTACAAACGGAGAGATAGGAAGAGTCCACTGTAATACTTATTAGCTCACAGCAAACATGAGAAACATTCCGCACGCGAGGAAGTTGCAAGAGAAGCTCACGATTAATATATTTGTGCCTCATGAAATTCAAATTAAAGGAAACATTCATTATAACATATTAGGATTCATGCTAATGTATTTTTAATCATCATTTACTGTTGAGATTGACTTTGTATTTTTGTTTTTGTTTTGGGTCTCCACATGCAGCACTGTATGTGTAGAAATAACAATAATGGCACCTTTTAATGTGTTCTTCTAATTGAATCAAACCCCATCCAGCAGATCTTAGCAAAAAATTGGACATGCACTTTTTAGAAATGTGACCAAAATGATATCCAATACAATCATGTTGCTTCTGTTTGGGGTCAGATGTATCATGAAAAAATAGATATTGCAGAAAAACACAAAATATATATAACAAAAATTTATCTCTAGACTAGAGAGATCTTGTTGCATTTCATTGCATGTTATTTTTCCTGGTGTCTCTGAGACCCTAAAGGATGTTTTAGTGTATCACAAGTTCAAACATATTACTCGTACAATTCATGAAGTATCAACCTGATACAAGGATGTTTTTGAGCTATTAAAGGCCTTGAGAGACTAGCTAAGTAATATTAATGCAATTTGTTTTGTGGTGTTGTAATTGCACATTGCTATTGTCAGCACCACACCAATTACATGAAAGAGTGTAGGATTTGGAAAAAAGTCTACATAGAGCATAATTATGATTATATGATTACCAAAAAGAGGGGGGATGAATATATACATTTTTCAAATTGGGGCAAATATGTCACCACTTGTCATAATTGTTTCTATATACCTTAGGATAGATGTGATATTCAATTTTACATGAATTAAAAATGGTTTAATGGGTAAAATTGTACCTCTTCCTTGATTTTAATTGTTCAGCCAATGCAACACTGAAATAAACCACACAACATGGCATGTGGAAATTAAACGTGTCAGATCTACTGTAAGTGTCCCTCATTTTCATTTACGTCAAATAAAATATGGCATCTCCGCTCCTATTAAAAAGAACACTAATATGGCAAAGATATACAAAAAGAAACTGGAGCTTTGCACTCGAGAATTCGAGAGCATTTGGCCGCTCTTACTAACATTCCCCAGTGCGCAGTGTTCTTGGCTTCTACATATGCAAACAGTGCTCTTCACGCTTCAGTTATTACTTTAACCAGCATCTCACTGTAGCATGTATTTTCATATTGATCAGAAAGGATGAGCATGTGAACCGTACAGCCTGTGTAAATGTTGCATTAGGCTCGCAGCGGGGCAGCATGCTTACTCGGCATGTGTGCGCAAGTAAATCTCAAACTGACTCTGCCAAACCCATCAATTACTGCCGCGTGGCTCGGTCATCTTCTCATCTCAGAGATTTATGGCCCATTGAATCTGCGACAATTTGGCATTTTGCTCAGCTTTACCTGGGTTAGAGAAGAAGACTTCGCAAAAGCACATATACACATACACATGGTAGCCCATATCCAAAAATCTTTCCCATACACTCTCAGGAAAAAAAGTTCAAAAGCTGTCACTGGGACTGTACCTTTTCAAAAGGTACACTTTTGTACCCAAAGGCTGCATATTGGTACCTTAGTGGTACATATTAGCACCTAAATGTACATATTACCACCTAAAATGGACACATTACCACTTAAAATGGACATATTAGCTCATGAAATGTACATATTACCACCTAAAATGTATATATTAACGCCTAAAATGTACATATTAGCACCTACAATGGACAAAAGTTTACCTTTTGAAAAGGTACAGCCCCAGTGACAGCTTTTGTACCTTTTTTCTGAGAGTGTAGCTATACATAGAAAAGTAGTGTTTCTTCACTGTTGAATGGCATTCTGTGATTCAATTTGTTGGTCAATTTGTTAAATGAAACACATGAAGTACCTTAGGAGCACAGGTTTGAGCAAATTCATCCTGGAACTTGCATAAATGTGATTAGGTTTCAAACATTCAGGAAATTGTCATAGTTTGATAATTGTGTCGTGGAATGGAAATTGAACTGGCTTTCAGAGGTCCATTTGAGTTTTTTTCTGTTCTGTTCCGGCCTCCAGGCTTGTTAATGGACATAATCCCTGCACTCCTTAAAATAAAGGTTCCAATTAGAACGAAGTATCCAATGTCAAAGGAGAATCTATGTGAGCTTTTTATCCTCTATCTCTTTAGAAAACCACATGTGTAGTGATGCTTTAATGGACCACGCATCAATGTACTCTATAATGTGACTTCAAGATCTTTTATGTGATTTCAAGATCTTTTTAGATCTTAAGGAACTATATTAAGACCTCTAGAGGCCTATAGAGAAAAAAGTTGATGAGAAGAACAGTTGAAGAACCAGTTAAAGAACTCGAAGAACACACCTACAAACTCATGCACCATTCATAAACATAAAGGGGTGCTTTACTGCTTTTTATCTTTGCATGATTTTGTTTATGGGGTGCAATATAAAACGTATTTGTGTTTTTTCTTTTTTTAAAAGTCTTATTTTTCATAAATTTCACCTTTATTGTCAGCCGCGCTCTCCTCTGTCCTTTGAACGACTGGTTGACTTCCTGAGTCTATGAAACCACTCCCTCAGAAACAGGCAGTGGGCTCAGATTGGTTAGTTTGGGCTGGTGTGTTGTGATTGGCTAAACTGTAGTGCACGTTGTCCGGAAGGTTCACGCCCATTACCTTTAACGTGAAACGTGCATGTGCTCCGGTCGAATGTAAATAATGGTGTCGATACTGCAGTATCAATTTGAGCCAGAATCAGACCCAGAAAGCGGCAATGAAGAGAGGCAAACAGAACCTCCCTAAAGATGGCTCATATATATATATATATATATTTTTTACTTTATACACGTTTGTTTTACACAATAGCATCGAACTGACTGGCTACTATATACACAAATAGAGTTGGCACTGGTTTACGTTCTTGATCAAATTGTCAAAGTATATATACATGAAAAATACATTTACATTAGTACATATACAAAATCCAGGTCCATAATGTTTGTACGCGTTTGTCGTAGACAAAAAAAAAAATAGCAACTAGTAGCCTAGTGGCTATAAAGCCAGCGCTGGCTTTAGATAAAAAACAAAAACAAAAAAAACAACAACATAAGGCTACGTCTGAAATTATACATGCAAATACATTTAAAATGATTAAGTCTTCGCCTACAGGTTGTGGCCCAACAACTGCTGCCTCTGGTTTTAAAGTTGGAACTGCTTCATGTTTTAGTAACAGTTTCTTGTTGAATCCGGCATTGAATTTGTGGAGATTCTGGAAGCTGTCTTCCGTAAAATGCACAGCACAGAGAGCTAAGTTACAATCTTCATTTTCAGGAACATAATCAAACATAAATTGTATCCATTGTTGACGAACTACAGCGTCCGTGGGAAGCCCGAACACAGAAGACCTGACAGCTGGGTGAACAACACACTCGCAATCAACCTCCCCTTTAAACATAAACATAAACGACTTACTGAACACCACACGAATAACTTCTCCTTAAAGGGTTAGTTCACCCAAAAATGAAAATTATGTCATTATGACTCACCCTCATGTCATTCTAAGCCCGTAAGACCACAGTAAGATATTTTTTAATTTAGTCCGAGAGCTTTCTGTCACTCTCTGAAAATGTATGTACGATATACTGTTATTGTCCAGAAAGGAAATAAAGACATCATCAAAGTAGTCCATGTGATGTCAGTGGGTTAGTTACAACATTTCTGTTGTGTTGCGTTCAGTGACGTAAGACGCTGAAAATGTGTAATCAGTGTGCCAGAGCTTCGTTTACAGTCTGAGGGAGACGCACGCTGTAAACAAAACAATCTTCGCAAACAGGTCTAAGGATTTCGACAGAGGCACTAGATACATGTCAGCAGCGTCTTACATCATCAGCATCACTGCGGTCTCTTGAACGCGGATCGACAATCTGTGTTATTTTTGGACCAAAATGTATTTTCGATGCTTCAAAACATTGTAACTAACCCACTGATGTCACATGGACTACTTTGATGATGTCTTTATTTCCTTTCTGGACAAGGACAGTATATCGTACATACATTTTCAATGGAGGGACAGAAAGCTCTCGGACTAAATCTAAAATATCTTAAAACTGTGTTCCGAAGAGGTCTTACGGGCTTGGAACGACATGAGGGTGAGTCATTAATGACATAATTTTAACTTTTGGGTGAACTAACCCTTTAAATGTAAATACCCCTCAGAAAATGCTTAAACGGTTACAGCTGCTGAACCTAAACACTGCTCAACAATTCCCCCACAGTACACCTACTAAACACCACCCACCATCATGAAACACCTCCAAAAAATACCCCTTACTGCCCACAAAACATCTCCTTAATGGAAAAAAACACTCACTGAACTGAACACCACCAATAAAAAAGCCCATAACACCACCCACAGAACAGCTTGTGAACTACAGATTTCCTAAACACCACCATCAGTTCACCCACTTCACTAGTTCTAAAACTGAAACAGTTTGGCAGAATGAGGTCTAAAGTAATCTCATTTTAAAAGACAGTAGCATAATTTAGGTCAGAAAGCAAGTTGGAACATCATATTTCCCCCTGTCAAAGTTATACGCCAAGCCAACCATCGATTAGATTCAAATTGATCCAACCAGCAGTTTTTGTAGAGGCCTTAGTATATCTAAAATATAAACGCATTGAGTAGGCAATATTACCCAAACTGACCCCTCTTCGAGTGATCATTTAAAGCAACAAGAGGACATGGAGTTTGTTTGACAGGAATTTTCAGGCAAATGCAAAAGAAGTCCTATTAGACATAAGAACAAATTTAGAAGACATTAGACCTAATTTCGAATAAACTGATAGCTCTTTTTTTTATTTGTTAGATATGTATATTATTGTCTATATGGGTTGATATGGGATTTAGAAAGTAATTAATAATAATTTAATCATTTTTTAACGTAAATTACCCATATATATATATATATATATATATAGTATATTTGTATTAACCACTTAGCTCATTACTGTCATGGCAAGTGCTCCTTGGGTTTCAGTGGCCTGATGCTTCTGCTCCCAGTGCTGCTTATGCTATCTTTTCAATCTGTGTTAATGTCCTAATCGTATTTCAGTATGTAGCCCAAGTCCAAATGTAGAATCCATTCAAACTTCCATTAACAAGAAGGAGATTGAGAGAGAGAGAGAGAGAAATAGATAATGTATCCACATTCTAAAAGCTCAGTTCCCGCAGCTGCGTATAGAATGGATGAGATTTGTTCTTGATTACCATGGTACAGATACGCGTCTTCTATGGTCTTATCACCTTCATGGAGATAAAGGTCATCACCATGGTCTTACAGAAGAGAATAATCTAGTCGGTGGATAAGAAGAATTATCATATTAGTAACGGTTCTGCCATTAATCGGTTGTGTCTGGATTTGAGTAAAGGGAGATAAAAAGAAAGTGTGTGTGTGTGCGTTTGAAAAGGAAACACAAGCTGTTGTTTATATGATGGCATTTTACCACCCCTGACACTCAGAGTTTCTCTCGAACAATCCAATCGCAGACACACACACGCACGCACACACTTTTCTTGAATTCTGCAATCGATTACTAGACAGATCTATCATCAGCATGCACTCAATCTTTACACTTGTGTTGTCCATCATATAATATGTAGCATCTGAACTGTGAAAGGGCAAGTGTGTGTGTGTGTGTGTGTGTCCATTGTTTTAGAAAAAGGGATGCATATGGGTCGATTCACACAGAACATGTTATTTCCATTCCACTGCACTACTTTTCCATTGTTTTTCTCTGTAAACATAGGGTCCAGGATATTATAGAGTCTTGTAGACATTTGGCTAGGCTGTTTTAATCTAGGCCACTTAGAAACCACCTCGCAGTCGCAACCAACTAGAACACTGTTGTGAGTCTTCAGTAACAACATAGAAATACATCAGCAGACAGCCAAAACAACCAAAAAGCAACACAAATACAACCATTCAGAACACCCTGAAAACACACTAACAATCACCAAGTACTCTTTAGCAGTGTAGCAACAACCCTGGCAGCCACCCAAAACACCAAAGCAATCAAATACCACACCACACACTAACATCCATTGAGAATTATGGTATTTTAATGTTATATATTATTTGCTGGCATCTGGAATATTGAAATCGCTTTTGAATACACACTCGCATTTTACTTTCATTTTTCGAATTCGTGATCATGCGTACTCTTTATTTCACGAGTTCACACTTACATACAATTAGAGGGAGTAAAGTTTAATGCATATTTGGCGTGCTGTCCAGGGGGAGGGCTCCGAGTTCGAGTACGTTTTACAAGATCAACTATTTGTCAATTGCGATCGGGATCTGTGGCGTATCAGGATAGAATTGTTGCATTATTCCAAACAAATAGATTGAATAAATAAATAAATGTAAAGAGAGTTTCACAAAAATGTATTAAATTCACAAATAAATAGATTAAATGTGCTATGATTGGTCTTTGCAAATGGTTGTTATCTGACTGGCAGGAAACGACTCACAAATGCACAGAAAGCGAAATCACAAATACACCGAAAACGATTTACAAATACAGAGAAAGCGATTCACAAATACACAGGAAACGATTTACAAACACAGAGAAAGCGATTCACAAATGCACAGGAACGATTTACAAATACAGAGAAAGCGATTCACAAATACACAGAAAACGATTTACAAATGCACAGAAAGCAATTTACAAATACAAAGAAAACGATTCACAAATAGACAGAAAACGATTCACATATACACAGAAAACGATTCACAAATACACAGAAAACGATTCACAAATACACAGAAAACGACTCACAAATACACAGGAAGCGACTCACAAATGAATGCCAGGCAGAGTTGTGTTTGTGACATCAAACTGCACAAATTTTATATGTGAATCTTAAAGGGTGGTTCAGGATTTTGGACATCGGACCTCATTTCCAAGTTAGCCTGAGTGTTATTTATCGCTGGAGACAGTTTTCAAAAATTTTCATCCAGTCGTTCCAGTTGCATAGTTCGCCGATGCTAGGCTAGCGCGAGTCCACGGTAACTGCTAGCCTGCCATTAAAAACAGTTTTTTTTCACATTACATTTACTGGACAAGTTTCTAATTTTACTTTACTCCGGTTAAGCTGCGTTCACACTACACACGACTTTATCGCTGCAGGTCGCCAGTGGCTGCGCTGGAGGGCGTTCCCCACTTCTGGTTGCCTAGTGACATTTACGGAAGTTACTTTATGTTAGACAAAAAAAAATACGTTTTATTGCTGCTACAAACAAATATTCTGGAAGGAAAAGTCTAAATATAAATGTAATCAGTAAATAAAATGCATAATATTAAAGATGAACGAGAAACAGTGAGCGCTCTTTGCCATCGTGGCTATTCCCAAAACCATTCAGTCACGGAGTCAGTACAGTGAACACCACTGTATGTACACGGAGATATATCATCCATTATAGGACAGTTTCTGACTGCTAAAATGAGCTTCTCGTTCAACTTGCCTCGGTCAGACCAACCCGATCTCACGGGAATTCGTACAAATTTTACGAGGTGGCTAATTCGTAACAATTCATACGACTTCACTCGTACAAATTAGTACGGTTTTGCTAAATCGTACATATTTAATCGTACGAATGACCTACCCCTGATCCCGCCCCTAAACCTAACCATCACGTGGGTTTAGACAAATCGTATGAATTAGTACGAATTTGCCACTTTTTAATCACTCGTACGAATTGGTCGTGAGATAGGGTAGGTCAGACTCATCACTGAAGAGTGACGCGCTCCACTGACTTCACTCCTATTGGTTGTCGCTTGCGAAAATCGCTCTTCATTTGCATAAAGTTAAACATTTCTCAACTTTGTCGCGTCGCTGGACACGCCCCACCGGTCGCGACCGCGCGTGTCGCCGGAAGTCGCTCGCTCACCATTGAAAATAAATGGTATCGTGTCGCTTGGTCGCGTATAGTGTGAACGCAGCTTAAGTAGTACTGCGCCGAAAAGTAAACACAGAACCGAAGAGAACTACAGTCGGGACTAAATGCACTATCACTCTCTCACTACCCCTCTCAGTTGCCTAGGTAACTACATATGACTCCGCCGCTGTTGTAGACTGTGCTTATAAATACAGAGAACAAAGTATAACTATTGCAATGTAATGAAAGGGTATTTGATTTCGAACATTATTCTCTCAACAGACATTAACATCGATAGTCTGGCTTTATAATTAATTTGCTTTTGGTGTACTGTGGAGAGGGTAAAACTGTTTTTAATGGCAGGCTAGCAGTTACCGTTGACTCGCCCTGGACGAAAATTTTTGAAAATTGTCTCCGCTGATAAATAACACCCAGGCTAACTTGGAAATGAGGTCCGATGTCCAAAATCCTTTTGTGAATTTGATTAATTTTTGTGAATCCCAATTTATTAATTTGGAATAATGCAACAATTCTATCCCCATAGGTGTGCACCAAATCCTGCGCCATCGTCCTGTCAGTCATCTCTCTTTACTCTTGTCATGTGATCAGTGAAATCTGACTCCTGCTGCTGTGTATTGCGATTCTGCAGCTCATGTTGTATTGAGCAGAGAAGACGCTTTCGGTTTATAATTATAGCATCCGTTGTCCAACTGAACTAAATGGTTCTTATGTGTGTAAAAAAAACGGCAGTGGGGGCGGCGCCACGGTGGGCAAGTAATGTAATCGGGCGGGCATTGCAACACCCAAAACACCCTTGAATCTTGCCTGTGAATTTTACACAGTCCTTTTTTTCTTCAAGAAAAAAAAAAAAAAAATCAACCATCTGTTCACACACACAGCACCCTCCTTCCATTTACCAAGATATCTTTTTTTTTTCTAAATCACAAAATAAATCCCTATGTTTTAAAGCAGTTATAGACGGATATTCTGAACTAGCACTGAACACAGCAGGAAGAACAGACTGTTTGGAGAACACAGGGGAAGGGGAGAGTAAATGTTCAAACAGCAGGGCTCCGTTCCAAACACCTCTGCAGTACCACGGGCACCAGGTCCCAGAGTCAGACCGAGCATTTGAAGTTTCTGCAGATGAAAACTTCTGAAAACATGGACTTCTCCTCCTCCTCCTCTCTGTAGAACCATTCCGGAGGTCTCCAGTGCTCTCGTTCAGACCTATTGATAAATCACTTATATCATCTGGACTGTTTTTTTTTACATGCAGCCTGAAGCTGAAGGCTTTACTGTAGACCATTACAGATGAGTTACTGCTGCCACACTCTCCTTCTATCCAACAGATCAGATGGTTTCTGCTGCTACACTCTGAACCAACCATCATCTAGTGCTCCTGATCTACAGGATATTATCGTTTTTGCTGGGGGCTGCAAAAATCGCACAGCCTACACATGAATTATTAAAGATCATAAAAAGAACAGTGTTAAAGCGAATCCCAATTTGAGATTACACTCTTTCTTCTAAGTCAAATTGATTGCTGTTTCCTTAGAGAACGCAGCTATAAAACATTCATATTAGATGTTCACTGCACATCTTGTTTCGGAATTAATAGCAATATGTACCTGACCCAGCAGATGAGTGCTTTTGTAAAACCAAACTGTGTGTTTTTCTAAAGAACATACAGATGAAAGAAGCTGTTCACCAACGAATAAAACAATTAAGTACTCTACTCACTGACTTTCTTCTGTTGAACACAAAAACAGATGTTTAGCAGAATGTTCACAATGCTCATTTCCAATTAATAATGTAAACGGATGCTGTCGAGTTTCAAATATCTAAAAAAAAACATGAGGGTGAGGAAATGGTGGCATCACTTTCATTTTTATCATTTTCAAGGTTTAGCTTTAACCTCTTAATGTTAAAACAGTCTTGATCAATTCGCTGCTTAAAGGGATAGTTCACTTTGAAATGAATTTTTGATATGTTTTAGCTTACCTCAAGTGCATCCAAGATGTAAGTGTCTTTGTTTCCACAGAATCTTCAATTTTGATATTTTTAGGTCAGACCGTGTCAGTCATATAATGGAGGTCTATGGGGTCCACCTCAAAGAGCATGCACAGAGAAGTCCAAATTAAACATGATTTAATGACTCATAAATGTAAGTACACATTGATGGCCTAAAACACGAAATGAGCGGTTTGTGTGAGAAAACAAACAGTATTTATATCGTTTTTACATCTTGTAACCACAGCCACAAAGCGCCCGCGTCCTCAGATCACTTGGATGTGGCTGTGGTTACAAGAGGTAAAATCAAACCGCTCGTTTCATGTCTTAGGCCACCAATGTGTACTTACATTTAGGGGTCATTAAATCATGTTTAATTTGGACTTCTCTGTGCATGCTCTTTGAGGTGGACCCCATAGACCTCCATTATATGACTGACAGACACAAATGATTTGACTTAAAAATATTAAAATTGAAAATACTGCAGAAACAAAGACACCTACATCTTGGATGCACTTGAGGTAAGCTAAAACACACCAAAAATTAATTTCAAAGTGATCTATCCTTTTAATACCACAATCCAAGCACAACCTATTTGAATCTACTTAACTCATATTTTTATATAAAAAAAAAAAAAAACACACATTTAAATTCCTGATGTTGATTAAATTAATCAACATAGACATTTGGCATTACTTCTGATTGTTTGATTCATTAGTCCAAAATTGCTTTATAGAATTTTTTATTTATTTACTTAGCACAGTTTCGTAGCTAATTAAAAAAGTGTCCGCTATTATCAATAGCCAGGAAGAAAGCTAGGTTGGAAATGGTCAAGTTCACAGAGTTTACAGAGAACTAATGTTACATTAAATATGAAAAACAACCTCCCGAGGGCACTAATTTGTAGATAAGTGTCTATTTGCTAGTTACAAGTCCGAGGCCGTGACACAAGGTCAGCTGAACACTGAGAGCGTTCTAATAGGATATGCTGAATTTTTTTATGCAAAACATCATCCTACTATGTGCGGTGGACATATTTCTCATTAATCTGAAATAAGAACAAGCCAATATGATTCAGGTTGCATTGTTCAGTGGCACACACACACAGAGAGAGAGAGAGATCTCAAGGCCAAACAAATTCAAGTCCAAAGCGATTTTGTGCTGAAGTGACCTTCTGTTTCTATGTATCTATCATTCATTCACTCCATCTCTTTTATGTCTCTCCCCATCCCCTCACACACAAAATGCAACCAGTGTTGTAACTGGTTTCGTGGAGCATCAAAGGAGATGTTCAGTAGCATATCTGAGCTGCTCATTTCCTTACAATTAAAGCAGATGGGGGCTTGGACTGTTGAGCTAAAAAAAAAATTGTAAGAAACATCATAAAGGTAGTCCATTTCTAAACTTGCCTAGTCACCATTCAATTTCATTGTACGGAAATTTGATGTTCTGTTACAAATAACTGTTTTTGTGGCAATTGAAAATCATATACAGGTGAGAGTGAATAAATGATGGCAGATCTGGTCCTTTAAGACCAGTACAGAAAGATCGGATCGTTTCAGATCCACAAGCAAACCAAAATGCGTGTGTGTGTGTAATAGACAGTGACAGGCCCGGAAAGAATATCTGCCCTAGATTCAGTGTTTTAGATGTTTTCTGTGTGATGTTTTATTAAAGTGAGGTTGGATATGCTGACAGAGACACAACAGGATGCCTGACACTCCCTGAATCTCTCACTCTCTTAAAGGTCAGTCTGTGGAAAGTGGCGTTCCTTTAACATGTTTTCATCCAAAATATCAGTTTATTTTAGACAAAAAATCTGGTTTATTTATTAAAAAAACTGAGAATATATGTTTAATTTTTTTAGGTACATTTAAAAACTATCCTGCACTATTCTCAGGACTTCGACATGTATATATGTATATACTGTATGTTTGAGTATGTTGTCACATGCTGTATGCTTCACATTTTAAACTCAATTTAATGCTTTCTCTACATTGTTTAGCAATACTTATTTCATATTTCAAAAAATAAACAAAAATAAAAATTTAAATAATTTTAAACAGCAGGTTCCTGATGTGACAATTTGTTCAAAAATTAAAAATAAATCAATAAATAATGATGAAAACAAATAAAACTACCCTGAGAAATATTCACTAGAGTAAAAAGTGTAACAAACAGTCTGGGTCTCCTCTGCTTATTTATATGATGTGATTATTTTTGGTATCAGGATTCATGCACCATTCATTCACCAATGACGTGTTTTGCACCTCTTGCTGTGTCATGACTACTCACTGGCATGGCATGTCTATGTCTGTGAACAATATACTCGTCCTGTCATACTGCACTGTAAAAAAAATATTGTTGGTTTAACTTAAAATTTTAAGACAACCAGGTTACTTACTTTTTTAAGTTCATTGAACTGGAAAAGTGAGTTAATACAATGAAGGAGAATGATTTAATCATCAGAAACTCAAAATTATATGTTATCTGAACTAAATAAATTATTTAAGTTGATTTGACAAAAGAAAAAAGTGTTGTGATTACTACACTGTAAAAAAAAATATTGTTGGTTAACTTAAAAAGTAAGTAACCTGGGTTGCCTTAAAATTTTAAGTTGATTGAACTGGAAAAAGTGAGTTAATACAATAGAGATTAATTTCATCATCAGAAACTCAAAATAATAGGTTATCTCAACTAAATAAATTATTATAAAGTTGATTTGACAAAAGAAAATTTGTTGTGATAACACATCTTGAAAATATTTTTTTACAGTGTGCCAGATAGTATTCGGTATAGGCTAATTGCATCAAAGTTCCGCCGATCACAACACGGGGGCGCTAGAGTCATTCAAATGCACACTGAGTTAATGCACTTGCGGCACTGGATGTGCATCGTTCTCTATATCATTTTCTTTTCTCTAACAAACCGTCTACGCATGTGCATGATAAATATTTACATATGATTAAGGCTACAATAAAGATATTTCAACCACATATGCTCCATATGTTTCCATTTATTTCAGTCGTTGAGAAATAGCTTTTGTAACTGTTTCAGTTGTTTGTCTGAAAAACACAGATAAAATTGACTTTTGCAGGATGCTTTTAAAATAATCCTTCAGCTGTGTGTTTAAATTTCAAAGGTGTCAGTAATTTATGACGTTACAAACTAAACGCTCGCGAACAGAAGATGCGTTTAAATATACCTGATTTAAATATACCACGGAAAAACATTAGTGATTTGTTAAAAAAAAAATAATAATAATAAAAAGAAATAAAGAAGTTGAAACTTTACTGTGCTTAAAGACAACTTTGGTGGCTTGAGAATGAAAATAACCCCACGACTGTGCCACGAAAATGATGTCTTCGTAATGCACACTGGTGACAGTTGAGGGTAAATAGGCTAATGGGAGGATATTAAAAGGGAGAGCGAGAGAAACGTGATCATTCACTCCCGTTGTCCTGGAGTAGAGCGTGACATTGGGATGTTTCGTTTACAACCTTCTTGTGCGCGTGGCTTTGACTATATCGGGCCATTAACGCAATCCGGTGCCAAGTGCAAATCCCCGGTGGCGCGTCTCGTGAGCACAGGGGCTTATATAGAAGCGCGTGGCGCCTCCTCCTTTCTCATCCATGGAGAGCGGTCGGCGTGTGCAGTTGTAATCCATCCATAGTAATTCACTTGCGTTGGGAAGGCGTACCAATAAGGGCGTGAACGCACACAAAAGAGACTCGGATAACAGAAAAGACACCAGACGGGACCAGTGCGGAATAGAGGGTCATCACTGCTCGGTTCCCATTACTTCAACCACACCGGACTCCTTTTAACCAACGAAATAAAGATGAGCACCATGAGACCGTCCGAACCGGGACCGTTAGAGGAGATGATGCGGATGATGGTGATGCACGAAGCGCTTACGGGCAGCGATGCTCGCCGTTATGGTTCCCGGGTGGCTTGTGAAGAATGAGAGTTTGGGTCAGTGCGCACAGAGATGCCGGTGCCTTTGCTGAAGATCGGTGTGGTGCTCAGCACCATGGCCATGATCACCAACTGGATGTCCCAGACTCTGCCATCACTGGTAGGGCTCAACACCACCAAGCTGACCGCAGCGCAGGGCGGCTATCCGGACCGGAGTATAGGAGTAAGTGTCGGGTTATTTTCCTTGAAAATTCAAACGAAAAGTTCAGATAGTAATTAACCCAACATGTGAAGAAACAGAAAAAAAAAAAAACATTCGCGCATACAGCAGTGCGAATCAAATCCGCGTTTTTTGGCGACATTTAAGGGGGCGTTCACACGGGGGCGTAATTCGTGTGCATTCTATAGTATTATTTTATTTTAATTTTCGAATGGCATGGGTCTTGTGTGCGCGCCTCCTTGCGCGTTCGTTCTCGTTTTCAGAAAGTGGCGTTGTCCTGGAATTTCGAACGCTTAGCTCATACATCAAATGTATAATGTTGTCGCTTCGAATATGAGTGTTCTATTTCGCCCTATTAAACTTTCGCCCTATTTTAATGAACCATTTTTTTTTTTTGCGATTTTACTAGAATAAGATGCAGTGCATTTGAAAAAGTAAAAGAGGTCTATAGCAAGCTTAAAAAGGCAAACTTGACAACTTATATAGTCTCTGTTGCGTTCAAATATGAGAACATTTTTGTGTTCAAACAGCTGAATATAACAAAGTATATCACCAACATTTATAAGCGAAGTTGTATAGTTCTTCCACAGTTCTGTCACTTGTTTCACGTAATACAGTTTAAATGGGCAATTTGAATATAACTTCTAATTAACAAATATAAAAAGACTGCAAATCAGATAAAATCAAAGTCTATTTGCAGTGTGGTAATATTCAGCACTGGTTTGGAGATTTAGGACTCTCCAGACCTGCATCAGTGATGCTCATCAACCCTCCATCTGTTCCTCACTCTCACCAGCTCCACACACACACACACACACACTGTGATCGGATCTGGATCTGTAACACGAGTTCAAGAATGGCACATCTGAATGGGATAAGATCCCTTCACTCAAACAGCTGTCAGTCAAATACAACCATAAAACTGTGTGTGTGAATGAGACTGATGGTAGTAGATGTAATGCTGCTGCATTCTGATTGGTGGGTGCGGATATGGGCGTGGTCTGATCTGATGTGGCAGGGCAGATGGGGTTTTGTGTAATCTTGTGTCAAGTGTTTGTGATGAATATGGGACTATAACCTTTAGATGTTATAACACTGGTATCTCCTTTCTTTCTCCTCTCTCACAGGTTTTACCCGCTAACCCAGAGGAGTCATGGCAGGTGTACAGCTCGGCTCAGGACAGCGAGGGCAGGTGTGTCTGTACGGTCGTTGCACCTCAGCAGACCATGTGCTCGAGAGACGCCCGCACCAAACAACTCCGCCAACTACTGGAGAAGGTGACCCCCGACCCATAATGCTCTACTGCGTTGCCCTTGGGCATCACGTTACCTTTAATGCAAAGTTGCCACAGACACCGAATCTATGACAACCAGAGTTTTCCTCCAGAGATCAAAGTGACCTAGAGGCATGAGCCTAACAACTCATTGACAACAGTATCAAACACACAGAGTTAATGAGTTCCCCTGGAACACGACTGGAGCAGAGGCAAACAGCCTTTCGTCAGATAGACAATGATGCAATTCCTCGGACACCATCAAATCATTAGTAGACGTGGAGTAGCTGCAGATCTCGCTAGTTTACTAAAGGTCACTAGATTCATTATATAGATAGATGAATGTTTTTGGAATACTTACATTTAGACGTTTCTTGAAAACGAAATGATCATGATCTCAATATCTCTAATAACTGTATGTTTGTGTGTGCGTCTGTGCGTGTTTTTAGGTGCAAAACATGACGCAATCAATCCAAGTATTGGACCAGCGGACCCAGAGGGACCTGCAGTACGTGGTGAAGATGGAAGATCAACTCCGCGGCCTGGAGACCAAATTCAGGCAGGTGGAAGAGAACCACAAACAAAACATCGCCAAGCAATACAAGGTAAACACACAATTATATGTAAGCAATGCACATATTTCACATGAATCCACACATCAGCCCATGTGGAGACAGCACACTGCATGCACACCTTAAATGCTTGTATGATTTTTGTGAAATGTGCAGACCTGTCTGATTCCATAATATTTGCATTTTTTTTGTAGATTAATTTTAATACGAATATTTATAATAGTATAATAATAATAAAAGCGAGTGAAACTATAATCAAACAATAATAAAGGATCTGCACATTTCAGTTCCTACAATGTAGCATATAACCAAAACGTCCCGTGACAGACACTTGAATCGTGACGCATGCATGGAATGTAATATTATAACACAAGCGTGCGTGTGCAAGTACATGAGCGGGTGCGTGTGTGACTGTGAGAACACGTGAATGTGATAGATAGGTTAGCGAGTTAGCTCCCTGTGCTGAGTGTGTTGTTTCTTGCTTGCAGGGCTAACTATAAAGACATGATAGGAGAGCCAGAGGCCAGAAGACGCAGGTCTAACCCACGATTGGCTGAAGTGGGCGTCAATCATGCTGTTTATGTCACGATTCTCATATTCTATATGACATTAGCTGTAAGAAACACTCCTCCCCCTCCCTTATCCAACCACCAATCAGATCTCCTCCTGCATGCTACTCTAAAGAATTGTTACGTTTTATTTATATGATCTACATTATTTAGTTTCATTGATATATTGCTATTATTATTATTACTACTATTAGCATTATTATCTCATCTTTGCTAGTGTTGCTTAAGGTTTTTTTTTTATTCCTCTTATTATTTGTCACTATGAATCTTTTGTTTTTGAAGTAATATGCGTTTTTGAAGTAAGGAATTTAATCTTAACATCACATTGTTGTATGTGAGTTGTAATTTCAGCATGTGTCCCTTTCTGCTGTTGCATTCTAAACGATAACTAATAAAGTCTTTTCCCAATTGTTTACCGTGTTCAGAGCGCTTCATTTCGTCGATAAATGTTTGGAGATCTATCATTTTGATACGAATCTCTATAGTTTGACTGCAGCTCGGCCTCTGGTCTCTCACTGGCTCTACAAGCACGCACGCACACGCACACATACGCACGTTTTATGGGGACTTTCCATAGACATAATGATTTTTATACTGTATAAACTGTATATTCTGTCCCCT
Organism: Pimephales promelas; assembly: GCF_016745375.1. The sequence continues at coordinate 932,381 of NW_024121255.1, forward strand.
AACCCTAACTCTATTCCTAAACCTATCCATCACAGAAAACTGTCTGCATTTTTACATTTTCCAAAAAACATAGGCTACACTTAGTATGATTTATAAGCTGTTTTCCTCCTGGGACCCAAAATGTCCCCACAAGTCAAGGATTTTGGATATTGCCATCTTTGTGGGGACATTTTGTCTTCATAGGGTTTACCAGGACCACACACACTCCTCAAAATAAACATTTTTAATGGTTCATTGCTATAAGAACATTTTAAAAAGTTCATCAGATCAACATATTGGTTAGCACCAGTATACACTACATGGCCAAAAGTATATGGACATCTATTTAAAGGATTTTCGTCTACAACATCACTAGCTTATATAAAAAAGAAAAAAAAGTATATTATGGAAATATAACTTATAACCAGGAATATAATCAAGTGCGGACTGAATGTAATGTGTTTGGACACTGAATAACATGTTAATTGCGATTAAATGAAAACATATTAATAAGTTTAAATTTAAACCCAAAGTACATTATATGTAATTTCAGAATTATTTCCATAGTATTTGAAATATGCTTAAAGAAATCTGCCGAATGTACTAAGAAGCACTGGTAAACTAAAAGATACTTTAATGAAAAGTCATTTGTAATGAGGAAATTGCAATTTTGCCCATTCAACACATCAAAACAAGTCCTTCTCATTCCCGCAACAAAAGATTATTAAAACAGAATGATTCAAAAAGTCAAATTCAAGAAGTAAAACTTTTGACAGTATTAAAAAGTTCAAAGTGTGTTCAAACATATCTTAAAGCACACTTCTATTTTTACAAGGATCTGGAAGAAGGGGTCTGTTTTTGCTCTAGCGAGGTTCAAACTTTTTTTTTATACATCTAGTTGTCTGACACGGACGAAACTTGCACGTCACAAGAAGATCTTTCGCATTCACCCAACCTGACCTCACCGATGCTCAGGAGCAAATCCAGGCATCCGCATCCCAGAATCTAGAAAAACCTTCCCAGAGGATTGATTCAAAGATGTTATACAAGCAAAAGAATGACTAACTCATTATAAATGCTAATGGTTCTGAAATGAAAACATATTGGTATGGTGTGTGTCCATATACTTTAGGGCATATATAGTGTTCTATATAAAAAAAAAAACATTTACTTTTAAAAGTTTCACACAGATTGATGCACACACCTTCACACTGTTCAACATCAAGGCCACTGTAGACAGCGAGGGTTCAGACAGGCTTCACAGTGTACAAGCAAGCCAGATTTTCCAACTTTCCCCACATTACGTATTTGCAGGCCATAAAGGCAAAAATGGCGGAGCTGCGTCCGCTAATTCCCGTGCTGGAGGAGTACAAGGCTGACGCCCGACTGGTTCAGCAGTTTAAGGAGGAGGTGCAGAACTTGACGGCCAGCCTCGGCCTCCTCCAGCAGGAAATGGGAGCCTACGACTACGATGACCTGCACTCCCGCGTGGTTAGTCTGGAGGAGCGGCTACGCGCATGCATGCAGAAGCTCGGTAAGACACACACATACACATACTAATGTTTACTCAACATGGTCTAAGCGAGCAGGACATGATCCTGGATTAACATCGTTCTGGAATTCTGAGTGTACACAACAAGCTAAATCTACATTTCTGCCATAAACTGCAAAAAAACATTTTTTCACAACATTTTTTCTTTTGTCAAATCAACTTAAATAATTTATTTAGTTCAGATAACTTATTATTTTGAGTTTCTGATAATTAAATCATTCTCTTTCATTGTATTAACTCACTTTTTCCAGTTCAATCAACTTTATATATATATATATATATATATATATATATATATATATATATTCATACAACAAAGTTTTCCGAGGATCATGAAAGTGTTTTGAAAATGAAAAAAAAAACAACAGATCTGGTTAAACCAGTACACTTGTTTTTATATTTGACAAATTTGTGGATAAAGATGAAACCCGCACTCTCTAGATATATCTCATATCTTTTTTATTATTACCATGTCCACGCTGACGATATGGCTTAGGCTGTAACGCGTCTATGTGGACATGGTATTAATAAAAAAGATATGAGAAATAACTAGAGAGTGTGGTTTTTCATCTTTATTTGATAAACTTCTTTATAACTCTATAACTTTAAGTTGCGCGCCTGTTTTCAGCACTAATTTGTATCATCTCATTTGTACGTGTTTACGGGAGTGTTTATGTTCATGGGTGAACCTTCATGTATACTTTGTTTTTGATGATTCAAAAATCATCATTACATCATCATTACATTCATACCACCGTGTGAAAATGGTTGTTTTCTCATAAGATCAGGTAAAAATACTGTGTAAAGTTAAATCCAATTTTATATTACTGTAAAAAATAGGGATTTCAACAGACTTACGGCTCATATAACTTTGAACCTATTTTTAGAACTAATGTTACCACATAATGTTTGGAGAGTGATAAAACGGAACATTTGTAAAATCAAGAAAAAAAGTTTATTTTTTAAAAAACTGGACATTTGGAACATTCAAAAAATAATGTTTTATAATAACGTAATGTTCACGTTAGCCAAATATTCTTCACATTCATATTTTTGTCTCTTAGTATGTCAGCTATTCTCTCTCGGATACTTAAATGAAGCACAACATAGAACTCTTGACAAGTCTCTTGAGCTATAAAAGAGCGAAATTATGCATGCACTATCACAGCTCCACTTCCCAGCATACACACACATCGGCATCTTTTCTCTGGTGAATATCATCTTTCTCTCTTCTGTCTGAGTTTCTGGAAGAGAAATCTGGGCCAGTTTCACTGTACGATCAATATGGCCTTAAAACAGCTGATTTATTTCTGTTTCACATACACTTGAGCTTCATCCTTGTGTATCGCTTCTGATGAATATAAAGCCTTCACGGGTAAACCAAAGGAATTTTCCATTTTCCCATGTAAAATTTCATCCTACAAGCGAACGCAATCACTCACATTTACATCAGAAATGTAAAAATACAGTTCACGTCTGATTTCACATTCAAATATACAGTAAATCCTCAAATTCCATTTTGATTGAATAAAAAACACATGGATTTAAAAAACACTCCCACATGCGCTCACATGTGAAATGCATGTTTTCTATTTGACAAAAAAGAATCAATAATCATGCACATTGTTCCATTACATTGTGTAAGAAGATTGCGTAAGACGATTGTGTATTTTTCTGCAGTTGGAGTGAATCGGGGCTTTATTCTAAAGATAGTAGTGTAATAATTTAGCCTTGTGTGTCCCTCCAGACAACAGATTACAGCTCAGTGTGTTAATCTCAAGCATGCGTGTGTGTGTTGAATGGGAGAGGCTAAGCAGGAAAATACACCATGATTAATACACTGCACTATCAACAACACAGGATGTCAAACATTTATCTTACGTTTTGCCTGTACATTATTCTCTCTCTCTGTCACAGAGACAAAAAACATATGTATTCATATATCATCCCTTTATTTACTGCAAGTCAACATGAACATGTATCTTATTGTGACCAACTAAATGTTGTAAGTCGTTCTAATGCAAGTTTGTCTTTATAATCTTTCACTCAAATGTATATGGGTTGGGATTGCCATTTCATGTTGACTTGAAGAAATAAAACACTGAAGAAGTGAAAAGAGGTAGAAAAAGTTGAAAGATCATAATAAAAATCAGTGTGACTCAATTGAAGTCATTTAACCAGAACCTTCATTCCAAGATATAAGATTACCACAGCAATTAAGACTGTATTAGACTCATCACAACATCACTAAACTCATTAAACATGTGTGTAACTGTAGAAAGTGTGTTTGAGTGTGAATATGTGCGTGTAATTAAACGTATGTTGTGTGTATTGCAGCTTGTGGTAAGCTGACCGGCATTAGTGATGCAAACACTATTAAAACATCCGGGTCTCGGTTCGGATCCTGGATGACGGACCCCCTCGCTCCTGAAGGAGACACTAGGGTGAGTAAAAACAATTACAGGCTTCATATACAATTTTACATTTATTGAGTTACTGTTGTCTCCTCCCACATCAACATTTTCAGACACAGTACTGACGCTCACTGGATATTTAAACATGACATCGTGACTTTTGTGTAAACATACACGCCACTTTCGAGTCAAGTGGCGTGTTATCTCTATGCATTTTGTGCTATCCGCGTGTATCCGCGTGTATGTCTACGCCATTAACGTTCGCGTCATTCCGCCGTCAAATGTCCAGTCATAAATGCCATTAACCCCAGTGACGGTTAAGTTTAGAGATGGGGTTGAGGTAAGTCATATATTTATATAACGTTAAGTCAACGGCGTTCATAAACACGCTGAAAAGCGATTATGCGTCTTGATAGCACGCCAAAAATGGAAATGCGAATTAGCGTGTCATAAACACGCTACTTCATGAAATCAGTCTGGATAGTTTCTCTTTTTCGGACCATTCTCTGTAAAATCTAGAGATGATTGTGTGTGAAAATTCCAGTAGATCAGCAGTTTCTGAAATACTCAGACCAGCCCGTATGATACCAACAACCAAGCCATGTTCAAAGTCACTTAAGTCACCTTTCTTTCCCATTCTGATGCTCAGTTCTGACTTCAGCAGATCATATTGATCATGTCTACATGCCTAAATCCATTGCTGACTGGCTTATTACATATTTGTGTTAACGAGCGGTTGAGCTGGTGTAACTATGTGGCTGGTGAGTGTATAACGAAAGAAAGATGGATTTTGATATAGCACATTCACTCACCTAAAGGATTATGAGGAACACCAGACTAATACTGTGTTTGACCCCCTTTCGCCTTCAGAACTGTCTTATGTGGCATTGATTCAACAAGGTGCTGAAAGCATTCTTTAGAAATGTTGGCCCATATTTATAGGATAGCATCTTGCAGTTGATGAGAGATCTCTCCAGAGATTTGTGGGATGCACATCCAGGGCACGAAGCTCCCGTTCCACCACATCCCAAAGATGCACCATTGGGTTGAGATCTGGTGACTGTGGGGGCCATTTTAGTACAGTGAACTCATTGTCATGTTCAATGAGAAACCAATTTGAAATTATTCAAGCTTTGTGACATCATGCTGGAAGGAGCCATCAGAGGATAGGTATGGTGCCCATAAAGGGATGGACATGGTCAGAAACAATGCTCAGGTTGGCTGTGGCATTTAAATGATGCCCAATTGGCACAAAGGGGCATAAAAGTTTGCCAAGAAAACATCCAACACACCATTACACCACCACCACCAGCCTGCACAGTGGTAACAAGGCATGATGGATTCATGTTCTCATTCTGTTTGCACCAAATTCTGACATTCTTTCCCATTCTGACATTCTTTTTGGAGTTCAGGAGATTGTCTTGACCAGGACCACACCCCTAAATGCAGATTAGACAATTGCAGAAATTGAACAGATGTTCCTAATAATCCTTTAGGTGAATGTAAATGTTCAATGTTTTTATTCAGAACGTAAATGTTTCCTACGGGAAAAGTTGAACTGAAACATTTGTATGTATATTTTGCATTTCTTAGTATTTGGTAATGAATATAAGTGTAACTTCCTTCTATACAGGATTCATTTCTGATATTCTTTAGAATGCAGATAGTGGAGGATATCTGGTTAATTTATGCCTGCAGTAAAAACCCACGAGCACATAGCTGCAGGCAACCGCTTTATAACCATGTTGCTTTAGAACCATCAAGATATAGCACAGAAAAACAAACCTCAAGGCCGAGCCGTCATACAAAAATGCAAATATACACCGCTTGAGGAAAAACTTGCACAGAAGTTAAATGGCACAATGAAATTCTTCACACCCAAATTCCTCATCTAAATATTAAGTCCATCATCAGGATCAGTAAAAATCTTTAAAAGTCTTTCGTTCGATTTCAGCTTCAACGAATTAAATCAAAAAAATATATTTGAATAAAGACGAAACACTTCCTTTTACTGTATATAGTAAAATAATATACATGGGAAAGAACGAATCAAAAAAAGAACCAGTTCATACCAAGCATTCGTTTACTAGTCGGACATCTGTGGAGTTGAAGCCAGGTCACTAACACTCACAGCGGCACAAGGGGAAGATAAGCGAGGCCAAATAATTTCCCACTCATCCAGACATGAAGTGCTCCGGTGGGGCTCGTAATGGAGGGAGCAGGGGGGCTCCTGATAACGGGTGGAGGTTAAAACACTGCAGACTGTGCTGGATGAATGAGTGCGGAAATGAGCATGAGATGTTCCTGATGATGGCCTGTGTGCCGATTCCAGGCCTAATCGTTTCACAGGCCTTTGTTTAAGTGAAAATCGTGTTTGGTGATGTTGTGTGGCTCAGAAGTGTGCTATCATTTTTGGGTTCCATGGCATTGTGTTCAAAGATCTGGGCCGGTTACAAATGTTATAGGATGTTTTATGAACTCCCGTGGCCAGAAACGTAACCCCAGGTTGCAAGAGATTGTTCCTGTAATAAATATCCTGCAAGCGGTTTTACATAAAAGTTTGGGCTAAATGACAAATTGGCAATTAGCAGTTGGCATCCCAGAGCTGCACATGCTTTAATTGGTGCGTTTGTAAGAAGTTTCTCAGCAAATAGCTTTGCCAGTTCTCGATGAGAAGTTCAAAATCACTAGTCCTAGTTTCACAAGCATCTCTTTTGTTTCATGTGGAGCCAAATGACTTCCAGCTCTCCCTCTCTAGATGTAATTGGTGGAGCTGCACCTCTGTGGACCTAATGGGCAGGGCTTGACCTAATTATGTTCAGGTTCCATTATTCATAGATGCCACCTACGTCACTACCAAATAGAACGCCGCCATATTTACGACCGATCTCACCCGGTATGGCCGTCCAAACTGCCCATTTGAATGAGAGAGAGAGAGAGACCTGGAGAAAATTGTAATTTTAGGCTCCGATCCTTATTTGTTACCCGCAGTTTTCTTTTGTCCATTATTATCTGCCCCAGACTCCATGATATAATATATTGTGCATAACCCTCCCCATACAGTGGGGGATCGCTTGAAGACTTTCAAGAGTACCGATACATATCAATATTTTGTGGCTGGATGGGGTAAAAGACGTGTAAAAGTGCAGCACCTGGCCACCAAGTATTTATATTCAATCATGGGAAATGTAGGTATTATAAAAAAACAATTAAAATGTATGATTTTAGTGGTAGTTTGCTTGAGTTGTTAGCTAGCTAAGTGGGTAACAGCTGGTAGCTTGCCAGCTGTTAGCCACGGCTCACGGCTAGCTGTCATTAATCTGGATTAGGCCTGTCGCAATAGTCAATAAATCAATTCATGGCACGATAAAAAAAAAAAAAGAGCTCAATAATTTTTCCGGCCGCGACAATTTCCATTTGCGTGCTTGTTTGTTTTCCTCGTCTCTCTCTTTCTCTACCAGAGAGACTGGAAGACAACTCTGTTTAAGACATATTTTATGTGAATACTCTCCAAAACGGACATTTAAACACAATGTTGTGTGTATTTGTCCATTCAGACATGAAACCAAGCTCAATTCATTACTCGCACGCTGTATACGGGTCTATCGCTGTCGGGTCAGGTTTGTGCGCACAAAGATGAGACATGATACAATATGAGACATGCAGCTCTTCACTTCAAATGACAGCAAACCACTTCTTTCTTCTAACCTTTTTTTAGTTTTTTATAGAATAAAATAACAGTTGTTGGGTGTTCCTCTTTTGGCTGTTGTAGTTGCCAACTGCACAACATATTGCAGACCGTCGGTCATAAAGATGGTGGCGCAAAGCTAAAGTGACGTTATGTGACCTGAAAGAATATTAGGGTTAGGGTGTGGCTAGATCTTCAAGCTCCACCAATTGGTTCTGCAGTGAGCAACCTCTCTTTAATTTGGCCATTAATGACAGTGACTACTTTTACATGCAGCCAATAACCCGTTCAAAACCAGGATATTAGCAATAACCCGGTCGCGAACGGCCATGTAAACACCGGCAAAAACCCGAATATGCTCATATCCCGGATTTTAAAATCCAGGCTATAATACCTGGGGTACCCCTTTTTTAACCCGATTTTTTTGAGGAATCTTGGTCTTACAAAAATATACAAAAATCCGCGTGCAGTATACCGAAGTAAACATGGCGAGACCAGGCAAGACACAGCACAGCATACTTTTGGAGTGAGGTCAGTAACGTTACCAGCATCAAACGCAAACAAAGGCGATCGCTATCTGCCCTGAACTATTCAAATCTGCGTGCTGCTGTTGTTGTTGTCTTTGGATACAGGAAGAAGAATCGGAAATGACGAATATTGCGTTTAAAGGTTGTCCGTACGTCTAGACACTAACCGCGCGTCACCGTTTACATCGGGATATTGCAATTCCATGTATACAGGAGAAACTCTCTCTGCTCACGCATGTAAACGGGTTATTCCTAATGTTTCAGAAACCCGAATAGTGACCTTAACCCGACCATAACCCGAAAATTGGCTGCATGTAAACGTAGACACTGAAACACAAAATCTGAATTTGGATGGTGAATACAGAGTTCATGCTAAAACAAGCAACTAAAAAAGATAATAGAATTACATCTATGATGTGAAAATCATCAGTGTTCACATACTATTAATCTTAGTTTACATGTTTAGATCTTCATGCGGCTGAATTTCAATTTACCATTATTGCTATACAGCTGACTATGAAATGTATTTCTATTATGTATGAATGCATTAAAAACAAAACAAATTAAAATGTGAAATATGCTGCATGAACATTTATTCAAAATTATTCATCTTGAGACTCGCAAAAGATTGTGTTGGAAAATTATTATTGTTTTTAAAAGATTAACAACAGTAATCTAAATGGTAAAACAGGGGAAAGGAGTATACAATTAAATATCCAATATCACCTGAATATATATATATATATATATATATATGAAGAGTTCAGATGCAAAAGCCTCTAAATGCCATTTGAAATTTTCTTCTTTAATGATGATTTTTTTATCAAACTTGTATATTGATGTTCAGTAATTTCACTTAAATAACAATTAATAGGCAATTATCATTGGCATTTAAGTGAAATTACTGAACTTAAATATACAAGTTTGATAAAAATCATCATTAAAGAAGAAAATTTCAAATGGCATTTAGAGGCTTTTGCATCTGAACTCTTCATATATATATATATATATATATATATATATATATATATATATTTAAATTAGTGATATCTGATACTAAAAAGTATTGTAGGCTAATTAAATGAATTTGCTTTATAAAATAACAATTTAATGACTTTGTTATTCAACTTTACTACTTTATTCTTGAAAGGCCATGTTATATTATGAATATATTCAAGTGAAATGTAGTTGTATTGTGCTTTTCATAAAATACATACAGTTTGAAAGCAGCTTAAAAGAAAATTGTGGTTAATGTTTATAATATCTTAGAGCTGGTGTAGTTATAGTTACATTTACAAGCAATCATTTATTTAAAATTTGTTATATAGTGGATATTACCCAAAGTATAAATGTATGTGTGCAGGACAGTAAAGCTGGACAAACTTATACATCCAATTTCATATAAAGAGTTTGTGTGTCATGCAGCAACCTTTAGCTGTGACTGTATTCACATTATAGTTTAGTTCTCATAAAGTAATGCTTTAATAGTGCCAATTGTGGAGGGAAAACACATCTAATACTGTCAGACATTTTGCAAAGAATTATGGTACCGCATACTGGAAAACATAAAAGAATAACAAATAGTCTAATATAAAACTACACTAGCAAATAAAAAAAATAGCCCATTGCAAAAGCGCATCCCAGACCTTTGATTAAAAAGAAAACAACACATATTCACCCAAGAATACACAATTACAAACCCAAAATGCCATTAAAGTGATGCTCTGCACAAACTAGTTCCTCCGAAACCCATAAACGCAATTATAAATCAGGCTAGTGAATATATAACCTTCCTTCACACCCACAGACCCGGTTTTAGTGCTTCCCCCCTCCCCCTCTTGTTCTGTTTTTCTCACACTTTTGGGTTGGAGGCTCTTGTTCTCAAAGATTGATGAGACCGGAGGCTGTATGTGTGAGACAGACAGAGCATGGAGTGTGAGAAACGTGTGTGTGTGTGGGAGTGAACAATAAGCAATATCTCAGAGCAGTTTTTTTGACTCTTGAAAGATAAAAAGCTTTGGCACAGCACCGTGTTGCTGTCAGAGTCAGAGATATAAAGCAGAGATGGCTCGAGTTCAATGTCTGCATGAGCACTGGGTTAAAGCCCGAACAAACACCCTGTGACCGACCAGTACGGTCAAATTTTAATGCTACACTTTATATTCTGATCATATTACTATTTGATATCTCCATCTTTTGACCATAAAGCTAAAGTGTCCAAGCATCACATGTTCAGCAATACTAGCATTTACTCTGCAAACACTATTACCATCAGAGAGGATTATTTACCATTTTTTTACAAATCCAAATGTTTACTTTTTTTAACATTAAATGTATATCTATTTTAGAGACGCACTGATAAATCAAACAATAATCATGTTCATCCTATATTATTGGCTGTCGGTATCAGCGGAGAAATTTAGCATCAGTGCATCGCTAATAGGGTTGGGAATCGAAAATTGATTCTGTGAACATCAGGTCAGGTCAGAAATCGGGTACTTGGTATAAAATAAAAAATGTGATTCCTCTTATCAATTCTTTTGTGTGCACTCAAGCGCAAGAAGAACTGCACACTGTTTCCTGTGCACAAAAAGGGGATTTTAAAGTGATTTTAAACTATTCAAGCACAAGAAAGAACCCTTTTTTTGCACTTGAACAAACAAAAATATGTCAAAATATCCCCGTAAATGTAAATATCCTCGGTTATGTCTTAAGTGAACATAAGTTGAGAAAGAAAACGTGTAACAGTATATTGGATCTGTGCAGCTCTTAAAGTGACAGCAGCCTAATATTCCTGCGGCTGTCTCTATCATAATGTTATAATCAAACAAAAGACGATGAGAATATTCACTCGCTGTTCTTGACTGAATATATATATATATATATATTTTTTTTTTTACCTGTTCCTGAAAACCTAAAAATCTTGAAACACTGTTTATTTCAGTCGTATCTTGTGTGATTGCCTGCTATTTATTTATTTGTTAGTTTTGAATACAATGAAATGTTTTGCAACAAGACTTAAATATTTTCTACCTTATTGGAATCAAAATTAGGAATCGATACACAGAACAGGAATAGTAAAATTTCAAAGGATACCCAACCTTAATCTCCAATAAATAAAACTATTAACTGTAAGTGAATTACCGGTAGTAACTTTATTTATATAGCAGCACATATAAATACAGAAAACCTGACCGACTTGATGAACAGAAATAACTATATTGCTTGTGTTGCTCACCCTTTGCCAACTACATCCAAACCTAAAGTTTGAAATGAAAACCTAGCCTAAAAATCTGTTTACAAGTTCTTTTGGGCCCGGAGCGGAAAAGAGATCTCTGATTCCAGTTCACAGCTGGCAGAGCATTTTATACCTGTACATTTTTTTTTTAAGTGTTATTTTGGAGTTAGCCAAAGGATGAACATCCTCAGCTGATTCTTGGCACTTCTTTTCACTCTTACGTTTATCTCGGGGGGTTATAATTTCCACTTCTGTCCAGGACTTGCTCTCAGAGAGTATGTTCTTTGTAAAGCTTTGGAACAGTTTATATTGTGAAAAATGTTGTTAAAACAATAAAATCGAATCAAATGTCACTAATGCAGTAATACATTGAACAATTGTGGCTGGATTTCAAAAGAAAGGGTTTGAAGTACGTTCCAACATGCAGAATGTATGTTGATTTATACAGTAGATGTTGTTGACTGCCTCGTGCCTCCTATAGAGAGCATACAGACGTCCCGCTGGGCCACGAGGCTCTGGAATATTCCATAAGCGTGACTGCTCCGTTTCCATTCGCTCACCAAGAGACAGAAGCCCCAGTCACGCTGGGAATTCTCAACGGAGAGTCGGCTTTTATCCGGAATGATCTGGAATTATCCCCATAGGGTTCGTAATTCCTGGCACACAGTAACTTCCTGGCTGTCAATTTTCACCGCCTGCGTTCTGCCACAGCCAGGGGAAGGATGGACACCTTCAGTCTGGAATTTAATTAAGACCTCGCTGAACACTTCCTGCTGTGCTGGCGAATTATGCCAGAACAAAAAAAAAAAAAATCCAATGCAAGCACGGACAGAATAAAGAACAACTTGACCCACTTTGATTAAATAGACTGTAGATTAAACTATATTTGAATTTTGATTCTGTGAATGTCAAGCCAGAATTTTGACCATTTTATACGTTGTTGTTCTATCTATCTATCTATCTATCTATCTATCTATCTATCTATCTATCTATCTATCTATCTATCTATCTATCTATCTATCTATCTATCTAATCTCTCTTACAGGCTTAAAGGCTTTTTAAGCCCTTTCAAACAAGAATATGTCAATCCAACATTCAAAGTGTGTCTTGATAGGAATTCAGATCCATAGTTCCTGTTTACCATCTCATATTTAGTTCAAATTTAGTTGAATTTGATTCACAACCCTGAGGAACATCGCAAAAACGTTTGCTGCATGTCGCGCCAACACAGGGAATGTTTTAGGAGACATTGTCCAGATGAGCAAACACTAAAACTGACATCTTCCAGATGAAAATGAATGCACACCTGGTCAGCCTGTTCTATCAGGGATGTGTCTCATTAACTCAACTGCTTGTATTGTAAGTGAATTATGTAAATGAATCACTTTCTCTCTCACTTCTGTTCAGGTGTGGTACATGGACGGTTACCACAACAACCGCTTCGTGCGGGAGTACAAGTCTATGGTCGACTTCATGACGTCGGACAACTTCACGTCTCACCGGCTCCCGCACCCTTGGTCCGGGACGGGTCAGGTGGTCTACAACGGTTCCATCTATTTTAACAAGTTCCAGAGTAACATGATAATCAAGTTTGACTTCAAGACCTCCACCATCAGTAGGTCTCAGCGTCTGGACAACGCAGGCTACAGCAACACCTACCATTACGCCTGGGGAGGACACTCCGACATCGACCTCATGGTGGACGAGGGCGGGCTATGGGCCGTGTACGCCACCAATCAGAACGCGGGGAACATCGTCATCAGCAAGCTCCACCCCCTGACCCTGCACATCATCCAGTCTTGGACAACCAATCACCCGAGGCGCAGTGCCGGGGAGTCCTTTATGATTTGCGGGACGCTGTACGTGACCAATGGCTACTCAGGAGGGACCAAAGTCTACTACGCCTACCACACCAACTCCTCAACGTACGAGTACATCGATATCGTTCTGCAGAACAAGTACTCGCACATCTCCATGCTGGACTACAACCCGCGAGATCGAGCTCTATACGCCTGGAATAACGGACATCAGGTTCTGTACAACGTTACTCTTTTCCATGTCATCCGCTCGGAGCAGCTGTAACCGTGGAGGATTTAGTTTGGAGAATCTGAAAGGAACAGAAAACTGAACCCAAACAATCATTTTTGAATGTTCTTCAACAGATTGTTACAACACTGCAAAAAAAAAAAGGAAAAAAAAGATGTTGTTCCTCAGAATTTTTGTCTTGTTTTTCAGTATAATTATCAAAACATTCTTAATACAAGATACATTTAGTTTCAAAATGACACTGGAAGATATAGGGCTCTATCTTGCACCCGGCGTAAATTACTTTGTACACTGGCGCATTTATCATTCCTATTTTGCACCCGCGCAAAGGGGGCTTTTCAAACTAGGGAATGAACTTACGCTCCCTGGGCGGGTTGGCGCAAAAAGGAGGCGTGTTTCGGCGCATACATTCCCTAGTGCTATTTTGCAGTTCCAGAAAACAATTGCACCACTGACCAGAAAAAACCTAGTCTAAAGTCAGTGGCGCATTGCGCGTACATTCAGATGCTATTTTAAGCACGCTTGAAATGCTCGGCCATAATACAATTATACAAAATATTTAAAAAAAACAATTATTATATGCATGTTTAACCAAAGCTAATTTGGGTGTGTTTGTCCCATCCCTAACGGCCCTGACGAGAACATCGATTTCCTCGGCTGTGAACCGATTGTGAAGCGCGCATGGTAAATGTGCCGTTATCAGTGTTGTAGTACTCGAGACTCGGACTCGGTCTCGGACTCGGTCTCGAGACCATATTTTAATGGTCTTGGTCTTGTCATGGACTTGTGTGCATTTGGACTCGGAATTGACTCGTACTCGAACATTTTTTTTTAGGACTCGGACTTATTCCCGAGTCCACTCGTGTTCAATTCAAAATATTTTTCATGATTATTAATCTATGTTAATAAAATATTTCTTTAAAATGATTGACACGCCCAGTGATTGGTGATTTTCTAGTGTGCAACTGCACATGACAAATTGTAATAAAATTACTTTTAACACAGCCTACTATGTGGCCTTTTTACCCTAAACTGATCATATTTTTTAAACTCTAAGTAAATTCAGTAAAAAAAAAAAAAAAAAAAAAGGATTTCTCTAAGTAAATAAAAGTAAATTAGGTAATCAACCCTCACTGGTCTCGGTCTCGACTTGGACTCGACCGTCTCTGGTCTCAGACTCGACTCGGACTCGATGGACTCGGTCTTGACTCGGACTCGAGTGAGGTGGTCTCGACTACAACTGGCCGTTATAATAGTATACTGCGCCATGGAACAAGCGCACCTCATTCATCATGCTCTTAAAGGGAATGTTATACGACGCTCTTATTGGTTTGTTTCCGTTACGCCCAAACCACACCTATGAATAATGAAGATACTCCTGACCAACCCCTTTTAAACTTGCGTCGGGCGCAAGAGTCATTTATCCCGCCAGGTAAAATAGCAAGAGCGCACAAGACCCGCCCACAAAGTTACTTGCGCTTCGTGCTTGATACTTGCATTTCAGATCGTTAAAATAAGGCCCAAAGTGTTTTCTGAAAAAATGATAAGTTTTCACTGAAAATATCACAAGAGAAACACACTTGTTTTCCCTTTGAATTAAGTTTAATTTAATTCAAATTCAATTCAAAATGTCTCATAACCCCGGGGAACATCGTAAAAACATTAGATTCATGTACTTTCCGACTCAAAAACACCCGCAGCATGTCGAGTTAAAATCCGACAGGGAATGTTATAGGAGCATAAACTAAAGATGACATCTTTCAGATGAAAATTAATAAGTTTAACACATAAGTTTTTATTTTTCTGACCTCACTGGAAGATTTTTGCTCTCGTTTTAAGCATAAACTCACTTCATTTTGGTGATTTTGTCAGACATTCTAATCTTGAGTCATTTTGCATCTTAAGTAAAAGTATCTTGACATAAGAATGTTTAAATATTTGAACACAAGACAAAAATACAGAGAAGAAAATATTTTTGCAGTGAAAAAATGCTATGCTGAATGAAAAATGAACCATTTAAAGAACAATAGACATGTGAATGGAAAATAAAACACAAAATTATGAACAGATGCCAAAAAAATCAAATAAAGCCACGCCTTTCTTTTTTTACAAAAGACTTTTCATTTTAGGACAGTGTCCGGTTCGATTTGTTTTCCAGTAGCACTGAAAATACATTTGTCCATGGTTTTCTGCACACTGAAATATGGAGAGCATCGGGATTTAGTTACGGACTAGTAGCCCACATGGAATACCCAACCCTTTCCTCATAAACTGAGTGTGTGCAGGAAAACCGAAGGTGCTTCACTTGGAATACTAACTCTGTCGGCAAGCTGTCTGTGCAATATCATAAGTTCAACTTGTGTGCTTTGCAGACCTCATTTCTTTAGATAATCCAGAAAAAAAACATGATTGGTTGAAGGCGCTGACTGTTGAAAGCTCTGTTGTCGTTTAAAGGACTCTTGTGAGATTTTACTTGAACTCCTCTGCGATTAAGTTCTCTCGATGTGGACCATTCCATGATATTTTTTAACGACTTACATGTATGTAGCACCTGAGAACAGACCAAAGCGTGCTATTAAAGTCAACATGAATTCAAAATTCACCCCGTTTACCACACTCATATCACACTTTCTGAACCTGAAAGGGGTCTGGGGTGGGGTTGGGTCCTGATATTTGTGCTTATTTCAGTTACTTATAACATTTGAATGGCTAAAGTCAGTATTCAGCAACAAGCTATAATACACTGTAAAAAAGTTATGACAACATACATTTTACATTGCTTTAGCTCATCAAAATAAGCAATTATCAACTTTTTTATACGTTTTACAAGATTCAACTTTTTTTAAAGTCAGTTTAATGTAATTTAAGTTGAAAAGACTTATACATCCAAGTTGATTGTACTTTTACACTTTTACATTGTACAATAATATGTGAGCAGCATGTATGACTATTCGAGCATATCCATCATTTTAGTCATTTTCACAATGCAATCAATTCCTAAAGGATAAAATCAAAAATTTTCTCATTGAATATCCTGTTAATCACATGCGAACATCCTTTCATGTTGACTTTAAACCTTCTCTGGTGAGAATATCACCATTCAGGCTACAATACACACTTTGTTGTGCTTGTAAATGGATGTCAGCTACATCATGGCTGCTATGCTTCACCAACTCCATGTAACAGATGTGCAAGTTTTGTTAGCAGATGGTTCAGGTACAATCTTACTCCGAATTAGTCTCTGTGCTGGTGAATTCTTGTAAAATGACTTCTTTAGTTTTGCATGAGCAGTTTCTACATGCGCAGGTGTGCCCAATGGAATGTTTACCTGTGTGATGGGTTGGGGTTGGTTATAATCTTTAGATAAAAAAAAGATGCTTGTTTCTATCTGGTTTGTTTCGAGTGGCTTGTTTCTTAACGCCCATTCTTGATTTTTGTAGATTTACAGTTTGATGTTTTTTTGTAATATAGTACCGTCTGCTTGGGTGATGCTTCAATGTCTTTGTTTTAGTTTGATGGTGTTATACATTTCCGTCACGAAAACTCAAAAAAGATCGATATCAGAATGTTAAATGTCTCTAAGTCACTTAGAGGACATCTCAAATATGAATATGAAACTATGACGTCATATGTAATGTAATCATTTTAAAAAGGCTCATATGGTCTAGCTAAACCTAATTCCAGTTTTTATTCTTTATGCGCTTAGCTGGATGTATGTATACGATACGATTATTCTTATCAATAAAAGGGGATTTATATCCTGATGTCATCATTTAGTATTGATCTCTGAGTTTGTTTCATCATGGGCTGAAGGTTTCATCCCTGAACCAAAAATGACTTAGCTAGCATTAACCACCTTTATCAGCGATGTAATGTTGGTTGATAAGCTTCATCAGCAGAGTGTTGCTATTAAACATGCAGAGGACAGGCATATGTATGTTATTCAGTCACGTAACACATATGACACTATTTTAAGCCTGTCTGACAAAAAAAGAATGACTATTACTGTTATCATACAGTAGAAACCACAGTTGAAGCCCAGAGCGTTTTCACAATGCTGCATTTTGGTTACAATCACTGTAAAACGCATCTAAACTAGAATGCTAATCATATGCTAATCAAGTTGTTCATAGTATTTGCAGAAGTCATATAGCTTTAATTCATATAGCCTTGACACAATTGGCAATGATAAATTATTATGAAAGAGCACTGAAGCTTTATTTTTCAATCTCAGTCACTCATTTTCTTTCATTAATACCATCACATACTTTTATTTGAACATTTTGCTTTGAAAGACACGCAGTAAAAAGTACCAGGATGGATGTGGTTCATAAAACATTGCAAAAGGACATGCTAACGACATCATAACATTTCTACAATGTTGTAAAATTACACAGGCCTCTTATACTTGCAAAAACATGATAGTAGTTGTATTAACTTGTAGATACCAAATCAAGCATTAAAATGTCCTTTTGTTTTGACAACATACTTGAGGCATAAGCTATAACGATGGGTAGCTCAACTAAAACATTGCTGAGGATTGCTAGTTGTGTTTTTGCTGTTGAGGGACCCAATTATATTAAAATTAACTACTTTGCAGACACTTTCCAAACCAAAACATAAGTGGTAGCCAACACAAATCACATTACTGCCATCCGCCAGGACAGGAAGCAAATTACAAAATGCCAAACTGACTAAGCTAGTTTTTAAAGGGTAATAAGGAAGGAGTGAACATAATTTTCTTATTATTCCTGTACGAAGTATATTATTATTGATGTTTTTGTGGAGTGGAATATTAAGATATTAACACTATAGAAACACTAATGATTTTGGAAGGGACTTTGAATTACAGTAGCATTGATTTAAACCTGTTTAACAACAAAATCGCTATTCCATCCTAAATATAAGATGATAATTTTATTCATGAATAAATCTCAGTTCTGTATTTGTTTAATATTTAATATTAATATTTTCCTTTTAAATATAAATATATTTTCATGATCTTTTAATATATTTATCTAATAATTAAATAATATATGTTATTTACATTTTTATTTTGAATATGTATCCGTATAAGGTAAGAATGTGTGTGTGAGTTTGTGTATATTCTTACATACTTTCTTTCATACTCAAACTGCTTTTGCCGTTCACAGGCGTGCACAGGTGTGTGTATTCATGGATAAGATCAAGTCCCATCCAATATTGTTTACTGCTTAAGAAGGAAATACTTCACAGCTCTGAAGTCAAACGAACGGCAAAAGCAGTTTTTGATGTAGTTGTTTTTAAATCCTGAAGAACAGTTTCACCCAATGGAATTGAAATCATCACATGAATATAAGAGACCTGAGGCAATGACCCATCGTGTCCTGATGAAAATATGATGGGATTTGGGCGAAAAGCATTAGACATTCGGAATGAGAAACTATCATCCCTCTATCTATCTCTCTGGAAACCGCCGGAAAAAGTCAAGCGCTCCTTTCCGTATCTCTCTTCCGTTCTTTATCTCTTTCCTTCTCCATTTAGATAGCTTTTTTATCTCTCTAATGTAGGTTTTTATGTGTAACAATAAATGTTCAAACTCATCCCCCTCTCTCTTTTCCCTGCAAGCTGTCTGTCCTGTCATCCTCTCCCCCTTCCCTTTCTCTCTCATTTGATGTTTCAATCGATGAATAAATGATTGTTTCTATTCTGAGCAGCTCGGTCTGAGAGAAACGGTGAGCGGGAGAGACTGAACAAAATACAGAGCGAAATAACAGACTCTGTCTGAGCGAAACAATGTGCCGTCATTTGGACTGAATCAATCTACATCCTAAACAGGGCAAGTATTCTGCTCTCCACCTCAGCTCTTCTCTTCTCTTCACATCTGTCATCTCCCAGCTCTTCATCCATCACTCTTTCTCTCACTATTTTCTCTGCCTTCCAGGCTGTTAGACCACGGATGTTTCGCTTGTGGCCCGCGGGCCAAATCCGCCCCGTCAATCATTTTTATGTGGCGCGCTGATACAGGAGAGCACTCTGTGTGCTAAACTCAGCTGGCTTCAATTAGCTGATTGTGTCCACACTGTGTTTAAGGTCTTTCTGGTCTCAGTTCAGCTGTAGTTTCTCAAGCATGAACTTTAACACAATGCCATACTTTCCATCTAAAAATCGACCAGAAACCCCCTCAGTTTTTTAAATCTGGCTCCTGGCTGGACTGAATACCATTCTGAACAATTTTACAGAATAGCATTTCATAAATAATGCATTCACTCATATTGATTTGACCCTACTTTGTTTTAATTCATTTTAGGTTGGTTGAACATTAAGTCGGTAAAATCAATTAACCTAAGCTTGAATAAACTAAAAAGTTCTGAAACTGGTTGCCTTAAAGGGATAGTTCACTTTGAAATTAATATTTGATATGTTTTAGCTTACCTCAAGGGCATCCAGGATGTAGGCGTCTTTGTTTCCGCATTATTTTCAATTTTGATATTTTTAGGTCAAACCGTTCGTGTCTATAAGTCAGATAATGGAGGTCTATGGGGTCCACCGCAAAGAGCATGCACAGAGAAGTCCAAATTAAACATGATTCAATGACTCGTAAATGTAAGTACACATTGAAGGCCTAAAACACGAAACGAGCGGTTTGTGTGAGAAAACGAACAGTATTTATATAGATTTTACCACTTGTAACACACACAAAGCGCCCGCGCCCTCAGATCACTTGGACTTGGCTGTGGTACACAAGAGGTAAAATCTATATAAATACTGTTTGTTTTCTCACACAAACTGCTCGTTTCGTGTCTTAGGTCATCAATGTGTACTTACATTTACGAGTTATTAAATCATGTTTAATTTGGACTTCTCTGTGCATGCTCTTTGAAGTGGACCCCATAGACCTCCATTATATGACCGATAGACACAAACGGTTTGACCTAAAAATATAAAAATTGAAAATACTGCGGAAACAAAGACACCTACATCTTGGATGCCCTTGAGGTAAGCTAAAACATACCAAAAAATTACTATTTCAAAGTGAACTATCCCTTTAAATCTTTAGGTTTTCTCAACCTCTGATTTTTTTCAGTGTACCCAGCTAACAAAAATATGTTGTAAGATTGTTTTGAAAACATCAACGTTAATGTAAACGTAAAAAGTTCTTTGAGTGATTTTCTTCAGCGATTTTCTTTACTTTTCTCTTCTGATATCCTATATTACAAAATTAAAATGAATAAGCTTAAAAACAAAAGACTCAAACCATTTAAAATATATTATGAAATTTAAAAAAACACTCTAAAATGAGCAATCTGGATAAAAAAAAATTAAACTACACTTTGTTTGTGCTTTATATCATACTTTGAAAACTGTCCACGCTGTATACTTCTCATGTAGAAATATTTAAAATGAGATTCAGCCATACCTCACCCCGCACACACACAGGTTGCCAGATTTCCGAGTGTGATGTCAGGCAGATTGATCTCAGCATTATGACTTTTGCCAGACTGTTGCCCGAGTAACACCTGCTCTCCTCATTATTCACCGCTCTCCAGATTGAGTCTCCGCATGCACCTGTTGAGCGGGATTTCTGGCTCCAATCAGTGAGCAGATGAGAGATGCTGAAATGAGCTGATGTTTATGCCACATCTGGATAAAAGCCACGTCCTGAGATGACACTGACTGAACACACACACACACACACAAGCACTGGACATTAACCTATTCATTCACACTGTGAAAATGCTGCTTTAGTTCCGAATCTTTTAGTTGTTACTAAACATGCGCTTGACGGACACTCTTTAAATTGAGCAAAAATGTTTCTTGAGCACCAAATCATCATCATAGAATGATTTCTGAAGGATCATGTGACACTGAAGACTGGAGAAATGATGCTGACATTTCAGCTTCTAATAGAAAATAACTTTTTACTTTTTAATTGATATGCACTTAGTGTTTGGAAATTGATTTGAACCTTTCATACTGATAGTCTGTTTAATTGTTACACATGTGATCTCATTGAATAACATTTTATCTTTCAATCTTCTTACTATGTGTCTGTATATTCCCAATCTGTCCTTCTCATATTGAAAGTGTATTTCATCTAAAATCTCATCACTTCACCAAGGGATTGCACTGCATCAAAACAAACACACACACACACACACACACACACACAAGTCTTTTTCTCTCCCTTAATGTGACAGACGCAACCATCGGCAGCTATGAATAATCAATGAACTCCATCTGTTCAAGGGAGACCTGAGGAAGACAATGAACTCACACACACCTAATGTCGACATTTCTCTCTACAGATGTGTGTGTGTGTGTGTGTGTGTGTGTGTGTGTGTGTGTGTGTGTGTGTGTGTGTGTGTGTGTGTGTGTGTGAGAGAGAGAGAGGCTGTAGGCCACATCCTTGTCAGAGCAACTCGATTAGTCAAAAAGACAAGCTGACAACATTAATTGATGAGAATATAATCAAATTTCCATTTCCTGTAAATGAGTTTATTAATCTACAGAGGAAGCAAACATGTACTCCTTATTTTTATATGCAGAGTCTTGTGTGATGTTGTTTGTGTGTGAATGAACTCCCTTAGTAAGGTGAACCCTGCACAGTGTGTGCGTGCGTGCGTGAGTGAGTTGTGCCCTTGGGGTGTTGCAATAGCCAATGAGTTTCAAATGGCAATCAGTTACACTTACAACACTTACAGTATTTCCCTTGACACAAACTAGAGGTGAAAGCATGTGTGTGCTTGCCGATGCAGTTCTGGGATGCAAAAGCATTCATCATGGACAATGGCAAGAGACGTGTCAGAACCCACATCAGCTGATGCTGTCGGACACAGATGGTTCAAACGATTCCTGAGCATGCACCATCTGACAACAACTCCAAATCATCCATCCTTGTCTTAATAACCTGCCAGTAGCCTTAGACACAGTGAATCACCAGATCCTCCTGTCCACCCTCTATAATCTTGACATCAGAGGATCAGTCTGATTTCACATGAGGTCCTACAAGGAGCATTGTCCACATACACTTCACCAAATAAGGTAATTATGGTTAAGCCAACCAAACAAACAATATAAATAACTAGCTAGCTAACTGACTAACTGGCTAACTAAACTACAAAAATAAACAGATTAACTCATTGAATAAATAATCAACCAAATATACAACAACTAATGGAATAATTAAATAAACAACAAACTAAATAACTAATCGACCAACTAAAACAACTTAAATAACGAATTAAATAAATAAGCAACTAACTAAAACAAATAATGGAATAACTTACAAAATACACAACTAACTAAATAACCAACTAAATTAAATAAACAACTATAACTAGCTAAATAAAATAAACACACACACACACACACACACACACACACACAAAACTAACTAAACTGGCTAACTAAAACAATTAACTGACTAACAAATAATGGAATAACTAACTAAATAAACTGGCTAACTAAAACAACTAATGGACTAACTAAATTAAATAAAAAAGAACAACTAACCAAACTGACTAACTAAAATAGCTGACTAACTAAAACAACTGACAAACTAAATAAAAGAACAACTAACTAAACTGACTAACTAAAATAACTCACTAACTAAAACAACTTACTGACTGACTAAAATAAATAACTGACTAACTAAATAAAACAACTAAATGACTAACTAAATACAAAACAACTGACTAAACAAACAAGTAACTAACTTAAACAACAAGTAATAGGTTAACTAACTAAATAAACAACTAATTGACGAAACAAAAAAATAAAGATCTAATGAAAACAACTTAATGATTAACTGACTAACTAAAAAAACAATGGTCAAACTTAAAACAACTGACTGACTAACTAAAAAACTAATAAACTACAACTAATGGACTAACTAACTAAAATAAATGAAAACAACTAACTGACTTACTAAAACAACTAATGGACTAACTAAATTAAATAAAAAAAGAACTGACACTAAATAAAAGAACAACTAACTAAACTGACTAACTAAAATAGCTGACTAACTAAAACAACCGACAAACTAACTAAAACAACTAAATGACTAACTACATACAAAACAACTGACTAAACAAACAAGTAACTAACTAAAACAACAATAGGTTAACTAGCTAAATAAACAACTAACTGATGAAACAAAAAAATAAAGATCTAATGAAAACAACTAAATGATTAACTAAAACTAAATAACTGACTAACTTAACAAAAATGGTCAAACTTAAAACAACTGATTAACTAACTAAAAAAAAAAACTAACTACAACTAATGGACTAACTTATTAAATAAAACAACTAAATAAATGAAAACAACTAACTGACTAAGAAAATAACTAAATGAAAACCAACTAACTAAAACAATTAACTAACTAAACAAACAACTAAGTAAATAAAACAGCTAACTAAATAAAAACAACCAAATAAATAAATAAAATACTGGATATAATCTCATACCATTGCTTACAATGTATTTGCTAATTTAAATAACAATGAATTTTTATGTCCTTCACATTAAGTTCAAATGTGTGCACACAAACCCAGCCTTGAGTGTATCACTTAGTTGTGCTTTTACCTGTTTGCATATTGATTTATGCTAATGTTTTGATGCTTGTAAACTCTCTTTTCTGTGGTGGAAAGGTATTCCAGTTTTCACAAGATTTAATGAAATAGTCATAACGTTCAAAAAACGTCTGAAGACACACTTGAGGACCCGACTAATACATAACCATAAACAAAGTATTTTTAAAACTCCTTTTCACAAACTACATGAATCATTGAAGAAATAAAAATTAGTTTCAGTGATACTGTAAGGCTTGAAACCAATTCTGGCTCGTTAGTTTACTCAGTCTCCTCCCTCCTTCATCACTCCATCTCCATCCAGCAATGTCTATTTATTCCATCATGACCTTTGACTTCTGTCCGCACTGTTCCGGGGGAACTGCTGATTTCCTTGAGCTCTCTGCGGGAGGTCAAGCCTGTCCCATAATGCACTGCAGAACTGCCAACTTCTTAGCATGCAGCGGTCTGGCTGTCTGTTTCTTAAACTAGAGCCAGAGACAGGGAGTCCAAAACTATGAGCCATTTATAAATAAATAAAAACACACCAATCCATCTAGGGTAGTTCATGCAAGTATATGTATACCTGAACAAAAAGATGACGTTATCGGATCCTGACCCTACCCCAGACCTAAACCTACCCCTAAACCTACCCCGTCACCTAACCCAGTGGTTCTCAAAGTGGGGTCCGCGAGCTAAAGCCAGGGGGTCCGCGAAATAATTTACAACCTAACGTTTTTTTTCCATGCTATGAGTCATGTTTTCTTTATCATCTGAAAACATGCTGTTTATTCCCAAGTAACTTATATAAAGCATTTAACATAAAACAATACAAAGTAGACACTTAAAGTTTTCTATAGATAGATAATCTATGTATTTGCGTCAAGTAGACTATTCGCTGCTGTTGATTTTGCGGGACGTGCGCCAGAAAGGAGACGACGGCATGAACCCGCATCCGGTTCTTTTCTGTATTTTTAAAAGGCATGACATTTTGTAGTCATTTATAATGTAGCCTATACACAAATAAAAAAATGGACACTTTACCGTTTCGGATGATGCACTCTTGTCTTATCTATGACCATAAATAAGAGTATTCCTGTTTCCACTGCTGAGGAAAAATTCCCATTTAATTGTGCGCCGGCGTCTTGCGTGCGCGCACAATAGTAAGTTCTAGCACTGCTACTGTAGATTTGACATTAGAAGTCTGATCATTATCAAAATAAAAGTGCATAGTGACAGGGCCGTACCCACAACTGAGGTTGCAAGGATGCACATCGCGATGATACTGACCTTCTCGTCTGAGGTGCTTCAGCAGACTAACAACGATAGCTCGTCAATGTCAAAATGTTTGAGTCGGAGTGAACTCAAAGTTCCCCCGCACGACGTTTCAGTCAACGGTCATAAAGTGCGAGATAAGATGTAGGCCTTTATTAACATAAACTAAACAGCTGTTTTAGATAAAAGTTTTAAAAAACGACTGAAACAATCAGTTATCCAATTGTGGGGCCTTAAAACACCTTAAAATGCACATGTGTAGATCAAGAACATCAAAAATTCATAAGTGAGGGATCCTAAGTGATTCCTAGCAAGATCACTTTCGTTACCTCAGTAGGCTATTTAGAAATTCCTGCATAGTACCCTGGGTGGAGACCATTAATTTTGTGCAAAAATATTTCATTAGCCGCTCACACATTAACTTTGTGCTCAATAACTGTTATAAATATGAGGGGGGTCCTTGGAATTTTTTTTCACCTGAAAGGGGTCCCTGGCACCAAAATGTTTGAGAACCCCTGACCTAACCGACGTTAAAGGTAAACCGTCAGTTGTATGACGGCCCGGGATCGTCATGTAACCGACGTTTAAGGGTACCCTAAAAAGGCGGATGTTGACGTATGGTCAAAAGACGTCCCAAGACATCAGTTATGGCGCTTTTCCACTGCATAGTACGGTACGGTTCGGCTCAGTACGGTTCGACTCGGCGCGGAACAGTTCGGCTCGCTTCGCGTTTCCACTGCGTGGTACGACTCGACTCGGTACGGATCGGTTCGGTTCGCTTAGCTCGGTTGCTTTTCCACTGCAGTAGTACCCGTTGAAAGTGTGTGGGACTGATCGTTATTTGCGCGCGCCTCTACTGCCATGACATCATCTTAAAAGTGCCACATTTTCAAACCCACAACACAGGAACAATGGAGCCTATCGAGGGGATGGTGTTCCTGATTCTCGGTATGTGGTTGTTTTTAACTGCTAGACGGAAAAATGTGTTTAAAATGAGGCTGATGGCAGCAAAACAAAATACTGCTAAAAAAAGTGTCTCGTGTCTCGTGTCGCAAATCCAATGACGCTCGTAGTGACGCTGGTAGTGACGATTCTGTCTGACCAATCAGTGATCTGCAGTGTTTCACGTCACATTTTAGTACCGGTACGGTACGCTTGGAACCTCAACAGACCAGGTACCATTTAAAGCGACCCGAAGCGAACCGTACTGTTCCGTACCATGCAGTGGAAAAGCACCACAAGTGAGCCGTACTGAACCGAACCGTACTGTACCATGCAGTGGAAAAGCGCCAAAGTGAGCCGTACCGAACCGAACCGTACCGTACTATGCAGTAGAAAAGCGCCATTATATGACTTCTTGGGATGAGACTGTGTTGTTTCAGAAGGGAATGTGACTTTGTACTGGACAGCACAATGAAAAACTAAAACTAGCTAAGGCAGTTATACATTTAAAAGTTGGACGACAGAGGTAATTGGGATGTTACAAGACTGTTTAGACACCACTGATTGGGAATCCATGCATGCCTCTTGTGACTCCATGGACTCATGTGTGATCATATATTTCCTTTTGTGAGCCAACCTGTATTCCCACCAAAACTGTAACAACAAACCCTGGTTCACAAAATCCCTCAGGCGGCTTTGGAGGACCAAAGAGCAGGCATAGAGGAAAGGAAATAGAGATGTATACAGGCTTGCAAGACAAAAGTTACTTAAAGCCATTAGGAAATCAAAAGCTGCCTTCAAGGTGATGATGGAGAAACAATTTGCACTAATGACTCTTCTTTGGCCTGGGGGTCACTGAAGAACTTGACAGGCTATAACTGGCCAATGAGTTTAGGGTATTTTATACCAGATTTGAGAGATCTCCCTGCCCTCCCCCTTGCCCTTGAGAAGAGGAGGTCACTGATGGGGGTGGAATCCTATCTGCCGATGGATTATGGACTTTCTCAACAACAGACAACAGCATGTGTGGCTTGGCCAGCAAATGTCTAATCCTCGGTCAACCAAGATTGGAGACATGCTGTCACCATTTCTCTACTCACTGTATGCCAACAATTGCACTTCCAATAACCGTTCCATCAAGTTGATTAAATATTTTGCAGAGGATACGACCTTGCTCGGCCTTATTAAGGGCAACGACGAGTCTGCGGCTGGAAGTGTGGAAATGGTGATAGACTTTCGTAGGGGTCTCTCGCCCACCCCTAACCATCAAGAGCTCTATTGTTAAGGAGTTGGAGTCATTCATATTCCTAGGCACTGACATCACAACCAACTTGAAATGGGAGGAAAACAGTTCCTCCATTATCAAGAGGGCTCACAGTGGAATGTTTTCCTAAGGCAATTAACCCAACTGAACATTTCCAGCTCCTAGACCGTGGTTCGGTCTAGGTCTTGCAGAGCCACTGCGGAAAGTCTTCTTTCAACATCTATTTCTGTAAGGTTTACCTCAGCATTGGCCCAGGCGAAGAACAGACTTCAGCACAGCTGTCAATCAATGACCTGTATTGGGGCCAGAGTCAGGAAGAGGGCAGCTAAAATTGCTGCTGATCAGTCTCATCCAGCAAGTCACATTTTTAGACTGCTTCCCTCAGGAAGAAGGTACAGGGCAATGAGGACAAAGACCTCATGCCATCTCAACAGTGTTTTTCCAAGAGCCATTTTCCTTCTAAAAATCTAAAAAACTCCCTGAAATACCTCCATTGTAGTTTTGAGTTTCTTCTGGGAACGAACACGTCACAATATTCCTAATTAAATAGTTCCCGCACAAGGCATATGTGAAATAAAAGGGACAGGGTCTGGTTGAGTTAGTAGTGAGTTGAAACTCATGGTTATGGTACGGTATGACATTTCTGAAACACGCTTGAAGCGGCTGACCAATCACAACACACTGATCCAGATAACCAACCACAGCATAGTGTGCTTTTTAGAAGGAGGGGCTTCATAGAGACAGGAACTATACTGGGGTGCGGTTCCCAAAAGCATCGTTAGCCAACTATGGTCGCAAGTTCCGTCGTTATCTGCATAGTTTAACGAGTCAGTGTTTCCCGAAACCATCGTTCCAACAGACATTTGCAAAATGCGCAAAGTTGTGTGGTTTGAACAACAGCTCTCGACATGTGGTTAGAGGCATCGTTTCTATATTGCATGACATTTGGAGGTAATAAATCCTTATCTTGAGCAAAATAAGCAAGATGACATTCAGTACAACTGGTGCTTTTTATTTAGAATACATACAAATGTAATTTACGTCTTTTAGTTTTTCAAAAGATTTGAAGTAACGTGTTTGAAGAGTGCGCATGTGCGAACGTGCTCTTCTGTGTAAGAATGAGCCAAATATTGAGTCTGGTAATAAAGAAAAACAACTGAGAACAATTAGAAATAGTCCTCAGATGACATGTCTGGATGTAAAACAAATCTAGCGTTAATTGGATCTCAAACAGTTTCATTAAAAGCACTTATTACTCCACCACGTGCGAAACCAACGTGGTTGAACGATACTTTACTACAGTGGGTTTCGGGAAACAGTCGTGACAAGCTAGTTGATTTCTCCAACGATGCATCGTACTATGGTAGTGAAACAGTGAACGCACCCCTGAGTGTTTGGGAAGAGAGGTGGAGCCACAGTGTAAAATAAGTGAAGAATAATGCATTTTTGAACTTTCAAGCATGAAACCCTATTCTAGTAAAGCCCATAAACAAAATCTTGCACAAAAGACATTCTAAAATGTCATAAAATGTTCTAAAAATAAACAATGCCTTAAATAATAAATCAAGGTGTGTGACATAAATACAGTATATAAAGCTATGTATACTAAAATTGTATGGTGGTATGCTGCCCTACAAAGCAAAAAGGCAGTAACTGCAGTTTTGGAAAAGCATTAATTATTACAATTTTTATGACATTCAAGGCATCCCTTGTTATGTGACAAAACATCTTATCTTAAATGTGTCTCGTTTTAGAGAAAAATGGTAGTCGTTTGTACAATAACTGCAAAAAGCCCTAGCAAAAGTCATTTTTCTCAGTTCTGCACTCTGCGTAGTTACTGCCTTTTTGCTTTGTAGGGCAGTATGGTATTCTGAGGCTTATTTTCTCTTTGCCCTGCTCAATTACCCATTATCCTCTTGTACTGACCCCTCTTTCTATTGTAGTAGCAGATTTACTGTTATACAACACGTATTTCTGTAAACTGTGGCAGGTCGACAAGGACAAAAACAAGCTTTGTTTCTCTGTTCAAAATCTATTTGAATGCACAACAGATCTGGCCAAATGCACAGAAGAAAATTAAACAGAATAAACCCTAAATCTGTTTGAGCATGTTGTTGTATCAACATGAGACATTTTAAATTATGAACAAAACTCCAATTGATTCATGAATTTCTTTCAGCACTGGTTCCCTCAAATACTCTCACCTCAGTCTTTGATTCAGTTCACCAAATGTTGCTCTGAGAGATACTGTAGTAGAATGAAAGTTTTGATTTCTATTTGAAGAATAAAAACATTGCACAGAACAAGTGAGACTGTAATAGCTAGGAGGAGAAGAGAGTCTGAAAGAAAAAAAAGAGTAGACAGACAGTGAGTCAGCAGAAAGGCTTACTATCCCGAGGTCTTTTCACAGCTGTAACAAGGACATATACAATCCAGAGCTTCTCTGTCTTTCACAGATGGATTTGAATAAGCCGTGGAGCTGTGAGTGTGAGACGGCTGCCGAAGGTCACACAGAAAGTTCACAGTCACAATCCAGGAAACCAAGGGAAGAACTAAATACAGTTTTTTTTATTCGCTTTGGTACTATTTTCACAAGTAGGGTGTACATTTTCAAAACTCTTAGTGCTTAAATCACAACAGATCGTCAAAAGTGCACTTTTGTCAAACATTTCATCATGTTTTCAACTGTGTTAGTACAATTCACACAATCCCAAAGTATCCTTTTCACAACACAAAATAAGTGTTTCATCTACATTATTGTTTCATTCACAGTAACTGCCTTTCATAAAGCTCTTGCTATCAAACTTTTGATTTGCATCTCTTTTTGTTCAGTTTAATACTTTTGTCTATTATTTAATCCAACAGATCTTAATGGTTAATCAATTAATCATTTGGTAAACCTATAGATTTTCATTTCAGCAATATACAGTATATGGATTTTACTGTAAGAACTACAGAAATAAAATGTGTGTTTGCATGAATATTTAAA
Organism: Pimephales promelas; assembly: GCF_016745375.1. The sequence continues at coordinate 962,848 of NW_024121255.1, forward strand.
TTACATGTAACCACACCTGATGAATACTCGTAATAGCTAAATGATTTCACATAGTGGTAACCACAATTGGCCACTATACTGTAACATTCATTGTGATGTGGACAAGAATCTACGGCCAAATGCTCAGGACAGGCTTGATCCAAATTACAGTAATTTACTGTAATGTGTGCACTAAATGTTATGTTTTGTTCTCATTTAGTTACATTTGATTACAGAAATACATATGTTACAATTATATCTGAAAAATAAAAACTATACAGTAATTTGCCTAAATGATTGTAGAGGATGTCTTCATTGATCCTTCACTTGATTACATATATGATGGATATTTATAAATTATAGATTATGTAAATGTTGGGTACTGTAAGTGTATTGCCTAATGTTACAGTAAAACTGTGTAATCTGTCTTTTATAGTACTGTAGCATATTCATTTCAGCACTTCTAAGGCCGATTTGAAACATGTATCTTGCATTGTTTGCTGTTGGATGAACTGATTGTTAAAAGTACTAAACTGAAAGAAGATCATATTGTTGTGTTTCAGTGATTAAACCAAATGTTCTCATTACATATTACAATAATCTTGTGTTTGAAATAATTATTATGTGGACTGAAAACATGTGCAACTGACTGAAATCATTACATCAGGTTTTGAAAGAATGACTAGCTGCGTTACAAGTGTGATCAGTTTGGGTTTTTGTACTAAGAGTTTTGAAAATATACACCTTACTTGTGAAAATAGTACCAAAGCGAATAAAAAAAACTGTAAAATAATAATAATAATAATAATAATAATAATAATAATAAAACACATTTGGACACTTAATGCACACTTAAGATGCAGACCTGTTTTTAATTTTGGTTTTGGTCCAGCATAGGAACCAAAACTTGTGAGCTGGGTTTAAAGGAAGCACATATTTTTCAAGCAAAACGCACTCACAAAAAGGGCTTTATTATGTATTAAATGATAAAACAATATAACTTGAGGAGAACTGATTTTACACAAGACATCAAGCAAAAATAATGGGAAAGAAAATCTGAAATCCTATATTGGCTTCAATCTTTTGTATAAGCACTGTCATTAAGCAATTTTTAAGTGTCCAACTCTAATGCCTGGTTTCACAGAAAAGGCCTAGTCTAAGCCTAGTCCCAGAAAAAAAAGCATTTTAATATATGTCAATGCTTTGTCTCAAGATGCACAACAGTATTATTTTTTTTTTTTTCAAAGGCATGTTTACATTCCTAATTTCACTAAGGCCTTATCCTGGCTTAATCTAAACCCTGTGTGTGAAACCAGGCCTAAAATGCAGGGCCTTTTTATATCAGGTAAATCAGAATAGCTAGAGCAGCGGTCAACAGAAGGACATTCTGGCCAGAGCTGCGTTTTATTGTGTTTTATGATATTTAGTCATAAACAACCTAAAACAATGTAGTGCTTTCATACAGGTTTATAAAGAAGATTATTCATTATTATTCAAAAGCCATATAGAACAACCCTGACAGTGTTAAAGTGCCCACACATGAATTTGCTTTCTGTCTCTCTCTCATAACACACACACAATTGGAATGAATATAAATGTCCTCCTCCGCGAACACCTCCGGTCCATCCGACTCTCAGGTTGTTATGCTCCAAAACACCTCGAAATCTCTTTCTCTGTCTCCAAATCTATCTCTTTCTCTGGCTTATTCTCTGTCTCAGTGAATTGTAAAGACAGTCTGGTAAGACGTGTATTTGAAATGCACTACAAAGGCAGCATCTCCATACACTGTACATAATATTGCCTTACTCTTGTGTCTTCTTTTCCCATACAGATATCTAAGCATTCTTAAATCATTTACTCATTCATTTACTTGAGAACCAAAATCACCTGAGATGTTAAGTCCTGTTTTCTGAACAAAACATTATTTTTCTGACCTCATTTGGCAGATATTTGGTCTTGTTACAAGCATCAAGTAACTTCATTTAGATATTTTTTTCAGAAAACAAGATTTAATATATTAAAGGGCACCTATTATGCCCCTTTTTACAAGATGTAATATTGGTCTTGGGTGTCCCCAGAATGTATTTGTGAAGTTTCTGCTCAAAATACCCCACAGTTAATTTATTATAACCATTTGGAAATGTCATTTTTGGGGCCTGTTTTAAAATGAGCTGTTTTGGTGTGTACCACCTTAAATGTAAATGAGCTGCATATCCCCTCCCTGCCTTTAGATGAGGGCGAACTTGCATACAAGTAGAATGGCTGAGAGTGAGAGACCCGCTGTTTTGTATGTTATTCAGCTGTACATGTTTGAATCGGAATAAATAAATAGTCTCTGATCAGACCCAGATGACGAAGAGACTGCGGCAGAATAAACACAAATGAGAATGGACCAGAACGTCTCGGTATGGTTATTTGATGCATTTATATTTATAGAGTTGTAATCGCGTCCCCTTTGCTATTATGGAGGTGCAACAGACAGACACACACAAACACTAGCGTTGGCGCAATTTTTTGAAACTACAAACACATACTGTGATAAAGTTTGCTAAGTACAAGCAAAATTACATTTATGCGAGGGACCTGTTGCGTCATGTTTACTTGTCATACAGGTGCTTCTGTGGCAAATGTGAGATGGCTACTTACACTTGCACTTGAGAACTTACACTTACGCTTAAGATAGCTCATAAAATACACTTGGACGTTGGATCACAAACAGTAGACGACGATCCACACTTGAGGATTAACTTTGAAGAAAGACCCGTTTTTGAATTGACTCTCGTTCACGAAAACAGTCAGAAAATGATACGCTCAAACATAAACTTATTTACGAAGAAAAGGCGCCACTTAAACTTCCAAAATACAATACATCCACTGTGTTTTCAGTGGCTCTTGGAAATAAGTGAAAACTACTATGTATGTCATTATTACATCCCATCCCACAACAGAACACTTATGATTCTAGGTGACATTACTGGCTGTCGTTGAAACAATGGAGGATGGTGTACAGATCACCGAGGGCGGGGTCTATGCCACAACCACACTGTCAATCAAACCCCTTGCTCAATTCTACGTCACAAAGAGCTGAATCTTAGAAAAGCTCGTTCTGAGACAGTGCGTATGATTTATTGAGATTGTAAAAAAACATTGAGTGGAATTTTATCATTCTAGGGTGGTTTTGCTCACACACTGCCAACACACATTTATGTTCAAACACCATGTAAAAGTGAATTTTCCATAATAGGTGCCCTTTAAGTAACTTTGCTTCTCAAGTGAATGTCTCTTAATTTAAGAATGCTTAGATATTTATCCTGGCAAAGAGGTCAAACTGATTACATTTTAATTATATTAAAAATTAAGTGCAAAACTTACTTGTCTTTAGGAAGCCTAATGATTATATAAACATTAATGCACACAGCTATCATAAACCTCACGAAAGAGAATAGACTTTAAACACTGAAGGACAACACATGCTCAAAACATCTCAGAAAAGCTGTCTCTCTTCGTTTAAAAATACAAAATACTTCTATTTTAATTTTTTTTTAAATAGTTAAATAAATAAATAAATCCACACAACTTACTCAACCCTACAAAGTCAGTTATTGTGAGTGGATCAATGATGTCCTAACATGCTGTCTAGTTTAGCAGCTCGCTAGATTTTGGGGAAAAAAACTGACGTATCTGGATGTTATTGTTTGAGGATATGCTATAAATAAGAAAAAAAAAAGCCCTGATGGGAGAATCTGATGGGGAGCAGGGTGAGAAATAGGCAGATAGTGTAATTAGTGTGTTTGTGTGCATGCTTTACACAAGTCATTATCTCACTCTCTCACTGTAGGTTCATTTTCTGAGAAGTTTCTAAATTAGCCACGGGTAATTACATTCGCTCAGATCCGTTAACATGAGACTCTGCGCCCAGACTAAAAAAGATAAAGGCGGATTTAAATGGAAGGATTGATGAAGACCGTTCCATGCGATATTCCTGTTAAATCCATAACTCATTTTCTCTATAATGATCCTCTCCTAACATCTCTCTCTCTCTCTCTCTCTCTCTCTCTCTCTCTCTCTCTGTGTGTGTGCGTGTGTGTGTGTGTGTGTGTGCGTGTGTGTGTGTGTGTGTTTTAAGGGTCATGTTTCCAAATGCAGGGCAGATGCTTCACATCTAACAATACTCAGCTAATGTAAAATGAGTCTGTGAGAAAACCAAAAATGAAAATTATGTCATTAATAACTGACCCTCATGTCGTACCAAGCCCGTAAGACCTCTGTTCATCTTCGGAACACAGTTTAAGATATTTTAGATTTAATCCGAGAGCTGTCCCTCCATTGAAAATGTATGTACGGTATACTGTCCTTGTCCAGAAAGGAAATAAAGACATCATCAAAGTAGTCCATGTGACATCAGTGGGTTAGTTACAATGTTTTAAAGCACCGAAAATACATTTAGTTTCTTCAGCATTGTATTCTCTTCCAGTTCTGTTGTCAATCTGCGTTCAGTGACGCTGCTGACGCAAGACGCTGATAATGTGTTATCAGTGTGCCCGAACTTCGTTTACAGTCTGAGGGAGACGCATGCTGTAAACAAAACAATATTCGCAAACAGGTCTTGGAAATCCTCGCAAACCCAGGGTTGCAGCAAAACTCTGCAGGATAGTGGCCCTCCAGGACCGAGTTTGAGAACCCCTGGTCTATAGCATATTGCGTCTTAAGGTTGTCTGTACGTCTAGAAGCTAACCGCGCGTCGCCGTTTACATCGGGATATTGCAATTCCATGTATATAAGAGAAACTCTCTACTCACACATGTAAACGGGTTATTCCTAATGTTTCAGAAACCCAAATAGTGACCTTAACTTGACCATAACCTGAAAATTGTCTGCATGTAAACGTAGTCTGTTAGTGAGCACTTCTCCTTTGCCGAGATACTCCATCCACCTCACAGGTGTGGCATATCAAGATGCTGATTAGACAGCATGATTATTGCACAGGTGTGCCTTAGGCTGGCCACAATAAAAGGCCACTCTAAAGTGCAGTTTTATCACAAAGTCATGTCTAGTCAAGTATATTTATATAGCGCTTTTCACAATATAGATTGCATCAAAGCAGCTTCACAGTATCAATGGAAACATAATACCAATGCTCGTTTCTTAGTGGAAAAAACATCCACGTTTGGTAGAGCTGATCAATGGTTTTAATGATTGGTTAATTATTTTTAATATCCCCAACAGAGCAAGCCAAAGGAAACAGCGGCAAGCAACCGGAAAACTCCAACAAGTGACCTAAAGGTGTCCTAAAACTCAATCAGATGATCCAATGGAGATTTTGGATTCCACAGATGTCGCGCGTTTTGAGCGAACTTGCAATTGACATGCTGACTGCAGATCTGTTGCCTGTGAATTTAATGTTCATTACTCTACCATAAGCCGTCTCCAAAGGCGTTTCAGAGAATTTGGCAGTACATCCAACTGGCCTCACAACCGCAGGGCATGTGTAACCACACCAGACAAGGACCTCCACATCCAGCATCTTTACCTTCAAGATAGTCTGAGACAAGCCACCCGGACAGCTGCTGCAACAATCGGTTAGCATAACCAAATAATTTCAGCACAAACTGTCAGAAACCGTCTCAGGGAAGCTCATCTGCATGCTTGTCGTCCTCATCGGGGTCTCAACCCTACTGAAGTTCATCGTGGTAATTGACTTGAGTGGGCAAATGCTCACTTTGGAGAGGTGTTTTCTTCACAGATTAATCCCGGTTTTCACTGTACAGGGTAGATGGCAGACATGTATGGCGTCATGTGCGCGAGTGTTGCTGATGTCAACGTTGTCAACAATACCATAGAAAAAGTGTCCATAGTAAAAGTCTTAGATCTCTGAGTTCAGCTATATATATATATATATATATATATATCATTTATATAATATACAACAGGCAACAGATCTGCAGTCAGCATACCAATATATATATATATTTAAATATATATATATAGATATGTTATGCCACAGCAAGTTGAATAATACCAAAATCCTTCATGAATCAATGCTACAACACAATAAAAAGTTTAAAAAGCCCTAAAAGGGCTGAACAGTTTTTATAGGCCTTACATAATTTAAAAATCTGTTATATCAGACAATGCATATGATTTTGTCCTGAAAGAAAGAAAAAGTGGAAAAAGTGTAAGAGAGAGAGATTGTGTTGGTGTTAAACGCCCTCAGAGATGCGGGGCCAGAAGTCTTAGAGGAATACAGCATTTATAATCTTTCTGCTGCATCTCAAATGTCTCTATGACAGAAATAAAAGATTCATTTCAGAAACGATATCCTATATTTGTTGTTTATGTGGTTAATTAGTATGTGTGTGTGCCTGTGTTTGTACATTTACATGATTTGCTCGTATTTTCTTTAAAAAAAAGATAAAAACTGAATTCTTTGGAGACAAATTGCAATCATATGAAAATACCAACACAAACTCTCCCTCGAGCAATCTCTATCCCTGTGCATCTCCAAATCCGATCAAACCAGATCACAGGGGAATGATGGATTCATCTATCCTTCCCTTTTTGCTCGCGGACACACGTTATCGCTCACACAGTCGGCCTCTTCTCAGAACGAAAACACAAACTATTCACATGCGCAGAAACGAAAGAAGCAAATGGTTTATTCACTCTCGAATTTCCTCCCTGTGTCGAGCACTTGAGTAGAGGATGTGCTAAAAGAGAACGAGGTGAGAGAGAATCCGAAATTCCTCCCATGATCATTAAATAATTTAGACAGACCGCTCCACTGATCATTAGAGGGACGGAACAGAGGGAAGCACGGCGGGAGGGGGAGAACGAGGAAATTGCGGGGAGAAGGGAAGCAGGAAAAGTGGGTGTAATGGAGTGGAGGATCTTTCTTGGAGGCAGAGAGAGAGAGAGAGAGAAAGAAGTTGGAAGATGAAGAGAAATCTTCCAGTTTTTGAAGAAGTTTTCATTGTCCTCTTTGAACCGCTGCCATGAATAACACTGAGGGGAATAGCACGAGCAGGCAATCAGAAGACTTGAACGTCTGCATTAATGAAGCAGAGATAAATCTCACATGATTAATTCTGATTTGCCTGTCCTCTTCCAGAGGTTGTGTTGGGATTAATTAGTACTCCATTCACAGTGTTAAAATCCGACTGTTTTGGAGTACGAGCCAATCCTGGTTTCACTGTTCACAGCAAATCCTTGAGCCAAAACTGTAGGCCCACTTCTTTCTCAAAATAAATATAAAAAAATTGTTTTATATATATATATATATAAAAATTCAGAAGTGGTTGCTTCGGTTGTAATTTATTTATGTACGCTGTCGTAAAGTAAAAAAAAAATAAAAATTAATGGACAATGACACTTCCAACCTGTAGGGGGATCGCAGAGGAAAAATTCTTTAGTGTTGCTTTATTGTGTTACCATTGTTAGCCAAGTGATTTCATATTGAAACGTGCCTTGTAAACAGCTAGCTGACGGCCGCTATCTAATCTTATCTTTTGTTCAAATAAAACATTGCATATCACTCCCAAAACAATTGATCTGCTTAAGTATTGATATTTACAGTTAATTTGAATATTTACTTATTACTTTGGACACTTTAAAGAACAAGTACATTTTAAAGTATTTTACGGATACCTTTGTACTTTTACTCAAGTGATGTTTGAATAGAGGACTTTCTACTTTTACTGGAGTAATTTTTTATTTAGGTATATATATTATTACTCGAGTATAACTTTTGAGTACTTCTACCACCCCAAACTACTAGCTGTAGTTTTAGCTCTCTGATATGTGTCGGGTCCCCGCTATGACAACAGTAACTTTCTCAAATGTTTTCAGAACAAGCGGGAACCCAGTGTGCCTGTATCTTTCTCTATTGCTGTTCTATTATATGATAGAAAGTCTAATGGTGCGTTTACACCGGACGCGAATAGCATATCAGGCGTGAATGATTTCTATGTTAAGTCAATTCAAAGAAGCGTTATGCGCATAAAAAATCCTGCGGAGCGAATGAGGCGTAGAGCACAGCGAGGTAGACGCGAATACGCCTCATTTGCACGTCAAGTTCACGCAAATGGCGCGAATTGAGCGTCTGCCGTGTTAAGCGCGTTACACGCAAATTATTTAGTTAATGCTATTTGTGCATTCACGCGTTTGATGGAAATACACGCCTGCTGCCTGAGTTGAAAAATCTGAACTTTGCCGTCAATTCGCACCACGTTAACCAATCAGGAGACTAGCTGCTTGCTCACGTGGTAAAGTATCTGGATGCTTCAATAAATTATTTTGTAAAATGACTAAATGCCTAGGGTGGTTCTAATGCAAAACAAAGCAAATATTTTATCACAATTTATTTCAATATACGAAACATGTTAATTTTGTATTGAATGCTATTTATTCCATATCTAGATTATATGAAATATTATTATGATGTAAAGACAACCAACATTCATGTGCATAAGTTCGTGTCTGGACGTGAGAGAGAAAAAAAAAAAAAAAAATCACAGGACCGGTTAATAACTTTTGGAGGCTGGCTCTATTTATCATCAAAACAAAAATAAATGACAGATTAGGTGGATGAGGGCAAGGGTGATCCTCGCTCCGATGCTGGACAACAGGTCATCAAGCTGGGCACGGGACAGGCGGAAGTACCGCTGACAGCGGCCATCATCAAGGCGCATCTCCTGGAGCGAGCAAATGGTGAAACTCGCCAAACGGTTCCCCTCCGAAGGGTCAAACTTCAAACTTTTACACGCGTCAATTTCGCTCTTGACGCATGAATGGATTAAAAGCGTTCAAGCGTATAATTAGATGCGGTAGGCGTGAATTTGACGTGCTATTCCTGTCTGGTGTGAATGCACAGTAAGGCCTTTAAAAAACGTACAGCAAACCTATCTAATCTGGTGCCTATTACACGCCAAACAAAGATTGCTGTGGGGACAAAAAGACTGTTAAGTTAGCACTTTTAAACATCAGCTCACTTAAAAATAAATCACTTCTAGTCAACGACTTAATAACCACAAACAACATGGATTTTATGTTTCTAAATGAAACTTGGAAGCAGTACAACAGTCCTCAATGAAACATCCCCTCCTAACTTGACTTTTTTGAAAGAAAAGTGGTGGGGGTGGAGGTGGGGGTGTAGCTCTTTTTAAAGATGTCTATCAATGTAAGCAAATATCATTTGGGAATTACCGCCCTTTTGAATATCTGGGTTTTGTGTTAAAAGGTGCACCACGCATTTTACTTATCATTATGTATAGGCCTCCAAAAAACACTCCATCCTTTGCTGAGGATTTTACAAAACTGTTAACAACAAATACCTCAGAGTTGAGCTGTTTTGCCATTGCTGGAGATTATAACATTAACATAGATAATGCAGCAACCAGTATGGCAAAAGAAATCAAAACTGATTCAAAAACTTTTGATCTGACTCAGCATGCACATGGTGTGGGCAACCCGGTCTCATCCCAAATCGTCATATAACTGACGTTTTGGGACGTCTTTTGACCATACGTCAATATTCGCCTTTTTAGGGCCCCCTTAAACGTCGGTAGATGAGGTTATGGGATCCTAACTCTACCCCATACCTAAACTTAACCCTAAACCTAACCCGTCACCTAACTGACGTTAAAGGTAAAGCGTCAGTTGTATGACGGCCCGGGATCGCCATCTACCGACATTTAAGGGGGCCCTAAAAAGGCGGATATTGACGTATGGTCAAAATACGTCCCAAAACGTCAGTTATATGACTTTTTGGGATGAGACTGTGTTAGTGTGGGACACAATCGTGGACACACTCTAGATCTACTTATCAGTAAGGGTCTAAACATTTCATCGATTGTTAAGGATGTAGCACTGTCTGATCAAATCTGTATTTTCTTTGATATACTGATCTCTCCTGCCATTGAAGCTAGATCTGTGTCAGTCAAGAGGAGAAGATTAAATGAGAACACTAGTGTAACATTTATGAAGGCTATATCTTTAACACTCGTTGTTTTTTCCTTTAACTCTTAACTATTTTAAAGTTAACAATGTAATTGATGATTTTGCTCCTGTGAAAGTCAGGAAGAAGAGTGGCAGACAAAAAGCACCTAACTCAACAGCAATGCAAAATATGAAGGCTACCAAGGTTAAATATCAAGGCTAAATTCTTGCGCTACTTCTATTCAACCTGTACGTATATGCTCCAAATAATGAAAAATAACCAAATTGCTTACCACACCTACTGTATGCAGACAACACACAGGTCTACTTAGCCCACAGCCTAAGTAAACAGTTAGATTTGCCAAAACTTTCTTCAGTTAAACAAAGACAAAACTGAAGTCATTGCATTTGGAAACAAAGATGAAGTTCTCAAGAAGAATGCATACCTTGACGCAAGGGGTCAAACGACTAAAAATCAAGTCAGGAATTTTGGTGTGTCTCCAGAGTGTCTCCAGACCTTAGTTTCAGTAGTCATGTCAAAGGAATAACTAAATCAGCATACGAACATCTGAAAAATATTGCAAGAATTAGATGCTTTGTTTCCAGTCAAGGCTTAGAGAAACTTGTGCATGCTTTCATCACCAGCAGGGTGGGTTATTGTAATGGACCCCTCACGGGCCTTCCTAAAAAGACCATAAGACAGTTGCAGCTCACACAGGACGCTGCTGCCAGGACCAAAAATAAAAGAATATATCTCACCAGTCCTCAGGTCTTTACATTGGCTCCCAGTTATATTTAGGATTGATTTTAAAGTATTATTACTGGTATATGACCTAGGACCTCACATCAGCTAGAAATGCCAAGGATTCACTCTAAGCATGGAGAGTCTGTTTTTAGCTACTACTGTATGCCAGCCGCAGTTGGAACCAGCTTCCAGAGGAGATCAGATGTTCTCTTACAGTAGTCACATTCAAATTCAGCCTCAAAACACATCTTTTTAGCTGTGTGAGCACTGTGCCACTATCCAACTGTTTGTACTGAATTTTATTTATTTTTTTTATTCTAAACTGTTTTGTCATTTTTAATTATTCTTATTTCTTATTCTTATGTAACACACTTTGAATTACCATTGTGTATGAAATGTGCTATATAAATAAACTTGCCTTGCCTACCAAACTAACTAATACAAATGTAAAACATTATTAAAAGACATGTAAATAAAAGACGAACAAATAATTAAATTTCAAGCAATAGTACAAATAAATACAATAGAACTAATATACAAATGAAATAAACAGTGCTTTTCAGGTAGGTCTAGCTAGTAATATTAGGATGCTGTCACTTTAAGACCTAATGTAAGGATCCAATATACTGATACTGCACACATGCATTTTTCTCAACAAACACTTATGACATAACCAGCTATGTTTTTTAAAAATAAAAGAATATATCTCACCAGTCATCAGGTCTTTACATTGGCTCCCAGTTATATTTAGGATTGATTTTAAAGTATTATTACTGGTATATGACCTAGGACCTCACATCAGCTAGAAATGCCAAGGATTCACTCTAAGCATGGAGAGTCTGTTTTTAGCTACTACTGTATGCCAGCCGCAGCTGGAACCAGCTTCCAGAGGAGAAGCTGGAATAGATAATCACCAAAACAAGCATTTTTTTTTTAATTATCCATTCAAGCGCAAAAAGATGTGAAAGAGAGCTCAATTTAGTATTTGTATGCTGACATGGCTTCAGATGTTTGCACACACACAACTTTCCACACAGTGTGGTAAATTAATTTAGCTTCCATTTGCGTCTACTTGAGCTTGAATATTGATGCGGCACTCAACTGTCCTGAGCATTGTTCATGTTCACGTTCCTGTTCCTCACAACATTGGATTGTTAGACCCTGTATCAATTATTGTAAAAAAAAAAAAAAAAATGTAAAAAAATTATAACTTGTAAGATGGGAATTTTCTGAGAGCTCCTATTTGTACCATGTGGCCATTGTACCTAACTGCTGCAGATTAATTTAGGTATTGATTATGTTGCCATATACAAGCATAATTCCCAGTCAGACAACATGAAAAACCCACTGTAACCATGATATGGCGTGAATTGTTTATACAATTGGCTCCCTGGTCTCTAGACATTTCCTCAATGTATTTCTCTGGAATCTTATCAGGATTTTTATCAACAACCAGGTGACAGGTCTCAGTATTTTTGTCCATATATGCATGCAATGAATGCCAAGTCTTACGGGTTTGGAAAGACGTGAGGGTGAATAATTAATGACAAAATTTTCATTTTTTGCTGAACTATCCCTTTAAGACAGACCACTGGTATTGAGTCAAACACTTAAATTAAATACTTACTGTTAGAGGCTTAAAAAAAAGTAAGAGCAACTGTAATAGTGACGCTTGAGATACTTAAACACCTTTATCACAAGTCTTTTCCATTATAAGCCTTACACAGGCTATGTAAAACCTCACAAATCTCTTCTTGGCACACCAGCAAAGATCCAGAGTGATCGGATAAAGGCTTTAGGTCTGATCCCATGTGAATCTAGAGAAATATTGCCCTGCCCGATGAGACGACTGAACAAAGCATTTAACCACAAACTGCTCCATAGGGGGAACTTGGTGATGAGAACTAACCTATTTGACCCAGAGTAGATGCTTTTTGACCCGATAACTTTAACAGCAATGGTCCGGAAGAGCCGTGTTTATGTCAATTAACATCTGCAGCATATGAGGAGTGTGTGTAAGGCTAGTGTAGTTTTCCAACTGACTGCTGCTGCTTCTGATTGCTTTTAGAGAGAAAAAAAAATGCCCATAACTGCTGTTCTAAAAGTATCATTTCAAGTATAGTAGTATTATGAATCTATTATTTTACATTAAGCATTATATTAGGCAATAAGGAAGTATTGCTTGGTGTCAATGGTAGAGTTTTGACATCCAAAAACACGCCGTTTGACTTAAGACATTCTTAAGAACAAGCGTGAAAATAATGTATTAAAAATGTATTGAAGCAGAAGATTGTGGCTGACAGGTTTTCCAAAGTTTTGATCATGGAAAGAATCAGGTCAGTTTTGAAATCAAGCTAGAATACAGCATTGAACTGAATTGATTCAAGGCTTTATAGGGTTAAAGTCCATTTTGAGCACGGAAAGAGCCAGGTACTTGAATCAGGAGTGTTCAAGTTGTTGAGCTGTTCACACCACACGACACAACATAATTGATCCGCAACAGGAGATTACACACTACACGAGTTGACAATAATGATTCTATCTTGTCGACAGACCACGTTTTGTCACGAAAAATCATGTGATAAAACGAACCAAAAATGACACGAAACAGCACGCATACCAATACCCAGCGAAAGAACACAACACGCGAATATCGACATCAGACAGAAACTAGTGCTGGAAACTGTTTGTGTGATGATTTGCTCTGAGAAAAAAAATGCAAAAGAAGAAAAATTAACATTTACCCGCACAGCACCAGAGAGTAATCTTTACGGCAATCGCAAGAAAATGGATAAGTAGGCTACATAATCAAATTCACCAATATTACACCATTTAAACTTGATTAAAAATACATAGGTTACTGAGTTACTAAAACATTATTTGCCAAAGAATACACTTGTTTATTCACATTTTGAACGTTCTTGTTTCCATTTGTTTCATTTCAAGATCCAGATGTAGCTTTTACAGCTACAAAGCTGAGAGCACTAAATGATATCAAAAGTCGCATTACACACTTACATCAAATAAAGCACATAAATAGTAGGCTATGTGAGATTATCATTGCGACACTTTGGGTTTGTTGTTCCAGCCGCGATGTCCCAGAAAAAATAGAAACGTGCGTGTCACCGTCGTGGAAAAATATACATTCTCTTTGTCGCACGTCGTTGTGTCGCTTGTAGTTAGGATAAGGTGTGAGTGTGCAGGCACACACTCTTTCAAAGTTCAAAGAACCTTAATTTTATATTTATTATAAGCATTTGGTGGAAATCTAGGTCATATCCCAATGAAAGACTAGTAGTATCAAAGCACCCTGCTGCTCGATCCCCAGGAGAGTTAATTTGCTCTGGGCTTCTACATACTGTACTGTACCATATGCGTCCCTCATGTAACTGTTGTCCTTAAGGGGTCACTACACCCCGTTTCAGCAACAGTTATTTCTCATCACAGTTTTGAAAAATGTTACAAATGTGGGTGTGGAGAGCTGCAGAGTGAGTGGGAAGGAGTGGAGTGGGAAGAGACAGGGAGGCTGTTGACACTGGCTGATGGAATCTGTTTTATTTCTCACTCATTAAAAGCACAAACGCACGCTACAAATTAACATCACATGCAACACAATATACTACGGAAGCTTGTTTCTTGTGACATTTTATCTCACAATTCTGACATCTTTTTTTTCCAAGTCCAATTCTAAGGAGGAAAAAAAAATTCTCAAAATTGCGAGTTTATGGCATGCAATTCTGACTTTATATCTCCCAATGGTGTGTTATAAAGTCATAATTGTGAGATATAAACATGCAGTTCAGACCTGCGGGCTTGTTGAGTTACAGCTCACAATTCTGACTTCATAACTCACAATTGCAACTTTAAGTAAAAAAATCCAAAATAATTATATATATATATATATATATATATATATATATATATATATATATATATATAAAAACATTCTGCCAGTGGTCAAAACTACATGCTTGCCATAGCTAGATTCAAAACGGTTAGCTTGTAATAATGATTATAATTCCAGTAGTACTGGTGGGTTTCCGCGGGAAATTCGAGCAGGAAAATTCGTCATGAAAAAAAATTCGAAAATGGAGGGAGTTTTGGCTAGCACCAATGCACCAATGGAAGGAGTTTCGGCTAGCTGCGCGTGAGGAGATGTAGAGATATACATAGACAGTATAAGAAGTGGACAGAGCCATCTCATTGGAACTCCATTGAGACAAGTGAAGCCCGTTTTTTAGCATTTCCGTTCCTGACGCGCAGACTCAAACCGACTCAAACAGAGGTTGACGGCGTAGATGTGACGTGAGCAAACCGTCTGTCTTCTAGTGGCTGTGGCATGAGAAATCTGAATCATTCCCTTCCCAAACTCGCAGAGGCGGAAAATGTAGGAGCTGTGCATGAGCTAGGAGCAGGAGAAACTTTTGCTAGGTATTCTGATTAATTATTTTGCCATTTTGCCTCCACGTTTCCCCGATTTCCCGCTAGCTTCTCCTCCTGTCCATACGGTAATCTCGCTACAGTACGACAGAGAGTCTCGTGGTTATGACACAATCGTTAGCCTACTTTTACAAAAAACTGGTTCTACGTGGCCATAAGGTAAGCTACAAGGTAATGGAGCATTTTATACATTGTCGTGTTTCTTTAAAAATAAATAATGGACAAATGGAGTCTTCAAACGTCTCAGATATTAAAGTTATTCGCTGTCAAAGTGACACCAAAACGAATGGGAGTCAATGGAAATGCTAACACAAGTGAAGTTCTGCTACAAGATGGCAGCTCCCGCGAGGCTTCAACTTCCGGAGAGGTATACTGTATAGGCTTTTCTCACAGCACTTTACATAATTAAACTTATGGTATCCAGAAAGATCCAAACAACAATCATCAGTATCAACTGGAGATTCAGCAGTTATAAAACCCAAAAGACTTTGTACTTCGGATTTAAGGTGGCTAGAGAAAGAGAAAGAAAACGTCTCATGCGAACACAAGGATTTAAACATCAGTGGGGCTTTTGAAAAGTGTGTGAACTCCGTATTTTGAAGGGGTTCAAAACAGAAGAAGAGACAGCTTTTTTTCTGCTGAACAAGTAAGACATTTCAATAGTTCAATCGTGTAACAGTACGTTTTCTTAATTCACACAGTTACTGTATGGAGTTTCCTTTGTTGTGCCTTTCTCGTTTTGCTATTATGGAGGATATGAATTCTACAATTCGCAGGTAAAACTACACAGGTAACCATAAAACACATTAAATCTAACATTAGTCACGCAATGCTGATGTTGTTAACATGAACAATTTTAGAACAAAGTAGGCTATAATTTGCACATTTGCTGTAAATCGCGTTGATTAAATCTAACGAAGCTTATCATGTCGAATGCTTTTTCCCCCTTAGTTATTCAGAACAAAAGTGGATGTGACTTACTTCCGGTGAAAATTCTTATGTTGATCAAACTTTCCAAAAAGTGAATGTGATTCTTTATGACAGTATCCACACAGCACGGTGATTGACAGCGGCACTCGCCTCAAAACACTGTTCATCTGCGCTGTTTCATGCCGATTTACAACCGATGCAAAGATGATAATTCTGCAAATAACTGAAATTGCAGATTTCAAACAGAGATGGCGACAAAGAGGAAAAGTTGCGGACTGCAGCTTTAATATACACGTTTTTTTTAAGCTCACCGTAAATTACACAAATACATACATATCCTGTGACATCTATAGCTAATTTAACGCACAATTAAACGTTTGAAAATTGTCAAAAATTTTCGAAAAATTTTCAAATAAATCTCCGAAAATTTAGTTTATGGATTCATAACCCTTTAAGACCTTAATATAACATGGATTGGTAACACATATCTATGCATAAAACAACCACCTTGAAGACTAAACACAGCTGCATGCAACAGGGGTCAGGGATAATGATGTGAAACTAGTTCTCCCACAGAGTCAAGTCCATTTGTCGAACAGTGTGTTAACAGTGTTTTACCTCAAGGGGAAAAACCAGACCTCTAAAACTATCCTGACCCGAGCTCTTCAACTCTCGGTCAGCACTATATCAAGACCTTTATCTCTAAGAGCCTGGCCATTCTCATTTAGGCAGGCCTGTTTAATGTCATCTTGGACAGTAGGTGTCTGTCTGCTTGTCTCCCTCTCTTTTTATCCTTCCAGGCTTTCTCTCTAGCTACACTTTAATATTTAATGCACATGCCATACAGCAGATGGTACCATAAAAAAGAGCATCAATATTTGATGCAAACTCTCCCCAGCCCTTTCTGTTCTCCTTCCTTAGATTTTTCTTTCGCACTCATTCATGATGAAGCTCTTCGGATGGCGTAGTCAGTATTGTTAGTGATCGCTGTTGTGTTCCACGGTGTCATGCGTTTGTATGAAATATTAAATCTTTGTTGATAGCTATGACACTGGTAGTGAAGTAATTCGCAGTCTCGTCAGAGTAATTTGGAGATAATCTGTGCTTCACAGTGCAGGTGGGTAATTTGGGTCTTAAATCAATGCTGCGTTTTAATTCAAAGCTTTGTTGTGTGAGCGAGGTCAGGTGTCGCGTTGCATGATCCCGTTTGTTCAATGTCCTCGAACAGCCATCGGGAGCCCAATCAAAGGTGAGGTGGAGCATAGGAAATGACTCATTTGCATCCTCATTAATATGCAGAAAGTCTTATTTTTCAACATAAATCACAAACACTGCAATAGCGACTCGTTTCATTACAGTGTTTGATCATTTTAAAACAAGGAACCGCCATTAATCATTTATTACTAAATGTCTCAACTGTTTTCTTGAAATAATATAAAGCAGAGCAACTCATTAATCAAAACAACTATTTTTTTTTTTAGAATAAATCAACTGAAAAACAAAACCAAGACAATATTAGATACTGACTGAAATAAGTTTACTTAAAGGAAAACTGAAAATATAACAAAAAGCCAATTAATAATAATAATAATAACTGTACAGTGTATATACATAAGAAACTGGTAATATAAGGTAACTGAGTTAAACGAGAACTGAACCTTTGGTCTAATAAAACATCGGTACATAGTCAACCGTTCTCTGAGATTTGTGTTCATGATAATCGAATGTAAAGAGTTTTATCTCTAAAAACGGTTTAGCGTATAACGCTAGTCATGGGGGCATTTACTAAGTAAAAAGAAATCACTAGTTTATACCACTAACAAGGCTCAAAATAGCCCCACACTAACACAGTAACATAATGAGGGTACCTACAAGCAAAACGAAGCATTGGGAACTTTGTAAGTGTACAGACCGTTTAATAAGAAGATACTTTATAAAGACAGATCACTTCGTGTATACAGACAGGAGCCATCTTGGAAAACAGTCTCGACAAGTCAAACCACGAACGTTGTGCTGAGTGAGCTGAACTGTATGAAGTTCAGTGAACTTCTGAACTGTATGAATGGCGTTCGGGGATCGACTTATCAAGACTTGTTTCCAAGATGGCTCCTGTCTGTATACACGAAGTGATCTGTCTTTATAAAGTGTCTTCTTATTAAACGGTCTGTACACTTACAAAGTTCTCAATGCTTCGTTTTGTATTTAGGAACCCTCATTATGTTACTGTGTTAGTGTGGGGCTATTTTGAGCCTTGTTAGTGGTATAATATAGTGATTTCTTTTTACTTAGTAAATGCCCCCATTACTAGCATTATACGCTAAACAGTTTTTAGAGATAACATTCGATTACCATTAAAACAAATCTCAGAGAACGGTTGACTAGATACCGATGTTTTATTAGACCAAAGGTTCATTTTGCGCCGGAGTTCTCCATTAAGGTTAGGTTTAGGTCTAGGTTCAGGGCTAGTATCTATAACTCAGTTATTGTAATTGCTATAATAAGTATAGTCAACCCGATCTCACGGGAATTCGTACAAATTTTACGAGGTGGCTAATTCGTAACAATTCGTACGACCTCACTTGTACGAATTAGTACAATTTTGTTAAATCGTACATATTGTACGAATTAGCCAATTCTTATGAATTCGTACGAATGTCCTACCCCTGACCCCGCCCCTAAACATAACCGCCACGTGGGTTTAGACAAATCGTACAAATTCGTACGAGTGAGGTCGTATGAATTAGTATGAATTAGCTACTTTTGAATCACTCGTACGAATTCATACGAATTGGTCGTGAGATAGCGTAGGTATAGTATGTACATGCAGAAGAGGACTGTCAAATAAAGTGCTACCTCAATAATACTAAAATAAGATTGCTAGTATGTGCAGTAGTAACAGTGATTTTTAAAGCATTAAAAGCTTTAAAAGCCTGATGGATGTAGTAGACATGACCACACAGTTAAACCGCGCAGCACAGCGACAGTTTAACGTTGCAAATGGACAACCTAAAGCTCTCAGATAGAGTGGCATGATGGTCCATTAATGGATATTATGAAGATGAGAGTTTATCTTTCTCTCCAGGGAATGAACAGATGCATGGTATGGGTTGTGTATAATCCAGTATATCCTAGGCCACTTTCACACA